>SJYQ01001615.1:21019-139938 GCA_006410935.1 Redunca redunca | reverse complement strand
CCTTGGAAGGAAAGTTATGACCAACCTAGACAGCATATTCAAAAGCAGAGACATTACTTTGCCAACAAAGGTCAGTCTAGTCAAGGCTATGGTTTTTCCAGTGGTCATGTATGGATGTGAGAGTTGGACTGTGAAGAAAGCTAAACACCGAAGAATTGATACTTCTGAACTGTGGTGTTGGAGAAGTCTCTTGAGAGTCCCTTCGACAGCAAGGAGATCCAACCAGTCCATCCTAAAGGAGATCAGTCCTGGGTGTTCTTTGGAAGGACTGATGCTGAAGTTGAAACTCCAGTACTTTGGCCACCTCATGAAAAGAGTTGACTCATTGGAAAAGATTCTGATGCTGGGAGGGATTGCGGGCAGGGGGAGAAGGGGATGACAGAGGATGAGATGGCTGGATGGCATCACTGACTTGATGGACATGAGTTTGAGTGAACTCTGGGAGTTGGTGATGGACAGGGAGGCCTGGCGTGCTGCAACTCATGGGGTTGCAAAGAGTCGGACACGACTGAGCGACTGAACTGACTGACTGAACTGACCTCTATTTCCAGCTTCCACACAAACACACACACATATACACAATTTTAATACAGAGGAAAGGTAAAATGAACATAAAATGAGTAAGTAGGCTTTGCAGGACAGTGATGGAGACAGATATAGAGAACAGACTTTAGGACATAATTGGGGGTAGGAGGAAGGAGAGGGTGGGATGTATGGAGAGAGTAGCCTGGAAACCTACGTTATCATATGTGAAATAGATAGCCCATGGGAAGGCACAACGGGGCTCTGTAACAACCTAGAGGGGTGGGATGGGGAGGAAGGTGGGTGGGAGGTTCAAGAGGGAGGAGACATATGTACCTATGGCTGATTCATGTTGTTGTTTGGCAGAAACCAACACAATACTATTAAGCAATTCAATTAAATATAAAAAAGATTAAAAAATTTTTTTAACTAATAAATAGGCTTGATATTATAATTTCCTATTCCTAAGTGAGAGGCTCTTTCAGATTCTTTACAAAATATTATAAAGGCACATTCTATTAATAGTTGTAGGGACAAGGAAGAGATAAAATTTAATTCTTTTTTTCTCACTGTCTTGCTCACAAAGTACTGAAGAGATGCTGGGGCACTCAGCAAAAAAAAAAAAAAGAGTTCCTGTTATTTTTTGTTTTATTTGGAAAACTCTCTTATCTATAATATATTATTGCTGCTTCTGTTCCTGCTCTTAACTCTTGTGACATATAATAATACAACCGCAAGCCTAATCGGGGTCTGAGATACTTTTTGATGACAATAACAGAAGATATTTTGACTACTTGGTTATTCAAATTAGGTAACATTAGTTTTACCATAAAAAACATTAGGTAAAACAGAATAGTAAAAAAAAAAAAAAAAAAAACAATGCAGTTAAAAGAAGTTTCAAAAAGGAACTTATATCTGAAGAGTGACTGTCAGACTCAGAAGAATTTCAGCAAATGTGAAGCCAGGCAGCCTGGCTCTATATCTCAGCTCCGCTGCCTCCTAGCTCTGTGCTCTTGAGCAAGGGACTTAACCTTTTCAAGTCTGGGTTTCTTCATCAGTGATGTATAGATAATGAAACCCAGGGGATGACACATATAAACTACTCCCCACTTAGCAACTGTCAGCTCTGTTTATTCAGAGGCCTTTGATAATTAGCTGCTGCTTCTCTGACTCCCTCCCCAGTTATCACTGCCCATGGGGGTCTTTATGCTTCGGTGGGCACTTTTATTGGACAATCTTAATGATGGCTTTTACAAAGAAACCACTAAATGATTCCCTTGAGCCTGAGGCAGGATCAGCTATTATTTCCTGTGTTTTCTTACTATGTCTGTGGCTTTTTTAGAACCATTTATTTCATGCACAGATTCATTTGAATAACTTTCTGAGACCTGCTCTATGTGCCAGGTACTGAGCTAGGTAATGGATAATCATCCCTACCCTCATGGAGTTTCTGACTGAAGAGGGAAGAGGAAATCAAGAAAAAAGTACTCTACTGTGAAGTTTTCGTATCTATTAGGTTGGCCAAAGAGTTCATTCAGTTTTGTCCTTAAGCTCTTGCTCGAATGAACTTTTTGGGCAACCCGACACATTGTGACAATGATGAAATTATGAGTTTTCACTTGGGCTTCCCAGGTGGCACTAGTGGTAAAGAACCCACCTGCCAGTGCAGGAGACATAAAAGACATGGGTTCAATCCCTGAGTAGGGAAGATCCCCTGGAAGAGGAAATGGCAACCCACTCCAGTATTCTTGCCTAGAGGATCCCATGGACAGAGGAGCCTGGTGGGCTACAGTCCATGGGGTTGCAGAGTCAGACACGACTGAAGCAACTTAGCAGGCAGCACTTCTTTTCTGAAGGAAATACAGAGGATCATGTGGCTACGACTGCGTACCGTAAAGGAATAGGGAAAAGAGGATATTTCCGGGGCTTCAACAGCTTTTTTCCCTGTATTGTCCTCATAGAGCCACATGTTCCCACTTTCAAAAATATAGATGACTCCAGCTCATTATTTAGCTTTGTAGTTGTTTCCTAAATGTAGCAACTATGAAATATCCTTGGAGGGTGGGCGAACTAACACCTACCTCCCTGAGAGCAGACAATATTCCCGAAAGCCCAAGTCAGTGTTCTCTGAGCACCGTAACTCATTTGAATCTAGGAACAAGGAATTCCTACTGTGCTGAATACAAATTTGTCTTTATGATATTCATGAAAGAAAGAACTTAAGAAGGCAAACGGTAACAGGGAATACAAAATATTTTGGGACTTCCCTGCCCATCCAATGGTTAGGACTCTGCACTTCCACTGCACGGGGGCACAAGTCTGATCCCTGGTCCTGGTAGGGAAAACTAAGATTTCACAAGCCAAACAAACAAACAAACAAAGGTTTTGCAACACTATAGAAGTAAATATTTTCCTAAACAATTGAAAACAAGAGGTACCCATCCAACTCTTGCCTTTGATAACCTCATAATGAATGCTATTGGTTTATGAAAGTAGGAAATTTAGTGGTCAATCTTATGATTCTAGAGAAAAAGAATTTTAGAACTTTGAAGCTGGAAAGAACCTTACAGAACTGGTCCAACTGCCTTCTTTTAAAGACGTGGCTATTAAAACAAGGAGGACAGGGTAAGGATGTTCTGCTGATTTTAGCCAACCTTCACATCATTGCATTTAAGCAAAAAGTTTCTTATTTCAATTATTTCCTGATTCAGATAGTCCTCCCCTCTAATTAGCTTGAATTAATGGGTTTTTAGGAATACCACCTTTTAAATAAAGAGACATTGCTAGAAATTAAGCAAACAACCTACCACACCAGTGTTTGGAGGCAAAGTTCCTGTTCAGGTCTGTTCCGATGCAAGCATTTTTTTCATGTAAAGAACGATTCTTTCTCCACATTCGATCCTAAATAAACAAAACACAGATTACCGGACCATCCATGTTTGCGGTTTAGGAAAGACGTCACGTTTAATGACAAAGTGGGCGGTGTCATGTTTCTCTCCTTTAACCCCGTCTCTTCACCCGGTCACTGTCTTCACAGTACTTCTTGCATGGCCCCTGTTCTATCCAGGTCTTAATTGGGTTCACTCAAACTTGAATCAAATGAAACGGTGATATTTGATGAGCTTTGACCTACCAAAAACAAAAATTTCAGCTGGTTTTTGTGGGCTGCTTACTGGCCTTCTTGTTAGGTCTTGTTTCCTTTAATTTTATGCATTGCCATTTTCTATCTTCTGTTGTTCTAAGAAAAGTAAAATAACTTGGTGTTTCAACTCAAAACTATGAGTCATGCATTTCTTTTTTTTTTAATTGAAATGTATTTGACATACAACATTGTATAGATTAAAGACGTTCAACATGTTCATTTGATTCATTTACATATTATGATTACTACTATCGGGATAATTAGCACTTCTAACCTGTCACATTAATTCTCTCTTTTTTGTGGTGGAAATGATTAAGATCAAGTCTTTTAGCAAGTTTGATGATGATAATACAAGGTTGTTGAATCATGAGTTTCGGTGTTCTCTTTCGACTGCATTCAACATTCACTTAAAACTTACAGGAAGCAGAGATGTGAAAATACCTCTAGTCTGATGATGCCTAGGATTGTAGTGATTCAACTCTGGTTTCTAAATGTAAAGCAAAAATACCCCATTGGGTTCTTGGGGTAATCTGGGAATTTAATCTTGTAAACAGTTGCATAGACTTTGTTTGAGTTCTGGGTTGGGATGACATGGCACCCTCTTCCGTATTCCACCAACCCTTCTGCCCAGTCTGTTTCCAACCCCAGGCCTGTGATTCTGGCAGCAACAGTTTCTCTGAGGAAATTGGGTTCTCATACTTCAGGAGTTAGTTGGCAGAGTTAGGATACAAAAGACGGTTGCAGAGTACTATCTAAAGTGTGGCTGAACTCCACCGGGAGGCCAGTGAAGGCATAAATTTATTGTAATAGCAATCTATAACTGTGACCATTTATTGAACTCCAATTTTATGTTAGATACTATACAAGGTATTTCCCATTTACTTAGTTCAGGGTTTGCTCATTACCCCCTAAAAACTTTTGTTCACAGTATTCATCTTCCCTGAGATGACTTTTTCATCAATCTCCTTCACCATTCCCATCTCTTCTGCTTAAATTAACTGCTACATAAAATATTTCCTGTATAATTCCTTATGTTTCTAATCACTGCAATTATGCCCATTCCCGAGTGTTTAAATGTGCTATTCAAGTATATTTGTCATATATGTTTGACTGTTTTTATAATTTAAAAAATTTTAATTAAAAATTATTATTAGAGTTTAGTTACTTTACAATGCAGTGTTTTTCTTTTTTTTTTTACACACAAGAATTTATTTCAACCAACATTAACAAGTCAGAAAATTGAAGTTTTTAAATGCCTGCACTTGCACACATACACACCTATGAATAAACTCAAACAAGAAGTTTGCAGAAGTGTACAGGCCAGAGTTTTTATGTGCTCCTCATTAAATTGGAAAGGACCATACTTCATATTGCTTGAGTAATTTTACATGAATCATGATGCTGTTGGATTAAAACGGTTTCCAGTGTAGACAAGACTGACCAAGATACTCCTGTATATATGTTCATGATTGAGTTAAAAGGTACTAGGATTAAATTTGCATATTGGTTAGCATGCAATTCTGTTCTGATGCACATTCCGTTAGAATGCCATTTTAATTCTGGCAATTCATGATTTTTATAAATCAAAATACCATCCAAACAACTCCTAGTAAGAATGAATGAATGGGGGCACTGTGTATCAAGGCGGCTAACATCAAAAAAGAGATAAAACCAGACCTGCCCCACTCTTGCTGGGAAAACACCCCATCACAATGAAGTAGTCTTGCCAAAAAAGTCAAACCTGCATCTTATTAATCTTCCAGAATCCAAATATCAAGTTTCAGAAAACACAGAGGACAAAGGAACGTGTTAAACTACAACATGGCAACACAATGAGTAAATCCAGGCAGGAAACTCTCTTCTTCAGTGAAATAAATTGCAGGGAAACAGAGAAAAAGAGATATGGGGAGAGAATCTATGGATTAAAGGCTATAAAGCAATCACAATATATCAACCCCATTTGGATCCTTAACCAAAGATATGAACATTTTTAAAAAGCTGTGGTATGATCGGAAATTTAAATACTGATTAGAAATTTTATGATAGTAAGTAATTATTGTTCATTTTTAGGTATAATTGTATTTCTATTTTTTAAAACTTCAGTTAGATGCATCCTGAAATATTCATTGATGAAATGATATGGTATCTGAGATTTGCTTCAAAAGGATATGGGTAAGATAGAAGGGGGAGAAGGCAATGGCAGCCCACTCCAGTACTCTTGCTGGGAAGGTCCCATGGATGGATGAGCCTGGTAGGCTGCAGTCCACGGGATCGCTAGGAGTTGGACATGACTTCACTTTCACTTTCATGTATTGGAGAAGGAAATGGCAACCCACTCCATTATTCTTGCCTGGAGAATCCCAGGGACGGGAGAGCCAGGTGGGCTGCTGTCTATGGGGTCACACAGAGTCGGACACAACTGAAGCGACTTAGCAGCAGCAAGATAGAAGGGAGTTGGGGATACAGGTGAAAAAGATTGGCCATGAATTGATGCTATGTGATAAGTACATCAGAGTTTACCATACAATTATTTCCACTCATATATGTTTGAACTTTCCCATAATGAATTAAACAAAACTTTTTTCATAATAAAACTGGGATCCAGGATTCTATGAATAATTCTGTCTGTATATCCTTTATGCTCTAAAGGAGTGTATTTTGTTTTCTTTGCCTTCACCTACCTTTTTCCATGTGTAGTCATAACCATCCACATTAACCACTGGCATTATATAGAAATCCATGTTCTTCAGAAGATTGGTATGCATCTTTTCTTTCCCATAGTAATAAGTTACCTACGGATTAAACCAAGTATATTTGATAATGTATCTTTTGCCTCCTTCTAAACTTAGCCTGTTTCTTTTTTTTTAATTGAGATTTAATTGACACATAATCTTGGAACAACACAAGTTTGAACTGTGTGGGTCCACTTGTAGACATTTTTTTTCGATATTAAGTACTAGAGAACTACACGATCTGGAGTTCATTGAATCCACAGATGCAGAACTGTGCACAGACGGAGGGTCTACTTATAAACACATATAAACTTACGTGTGGATTTTTGAGTGTATGGAGGGTGGGTGTGCCTAACCACTGCATTGTTCAAGGATCAACTATATTAGGTTCAGGTGTATTACCTAATGATTCAATATTTGTATATATAGTGAAGGAATCACCACAATAAGTCTAGTTAATACCCATCTAGCTAACATCCACTAAACTTGGTCTATGGTTGTGTGTTTTTTTTTAATTCGACATTTAGATTTGCAGATTTAACTTTCAGGAAAAGTATTAATTCCTTGAAAAGTCTAGACTTAGGGTACTATGCTGACAAGTGATAGTAAATGTCCTGGACATGGGACAACTGGTCTTCCTATTTAATGGAGTCAGAAGACAGAACTATATGTTTTCTAAAACTTCCTTCAAGAAACAGAAGAATTCTTTATTAATACATAAAGCCCACCACAAAGATTTAAGGAAACAAAACCTAGATATATTTCCACTCTTTTTATAGTAATCTGCATCAGTCACCACCTAAACTAACCTTGTCTCATTCCCAGACATGTCTAGATAACATTTTCTTCATTGCCTTGTAAGTTGTGAGCTATGGTGGCTCAGAGGGTAAAGCGTCTGCCTGCCGTGAGGGAGACCCGGGTTCGATCCCTGGGTTGGGAAGATCCGCTGGAGAAGGAAATGGCAACCCACTCCAGTAATCTTGCCTGGAAAATTCCATGGACTGAGGAGCCTGATGGGCCACAGTCCATGGGGTCGCAAAGAGTCGGACACGACTGAGCAACTTCACTTCACTTCCCAAGCATTCAGTCATTTGGCTTTAAAGTCAGTGGTAGCTTTTTCCTAGGTGCCGACTACGAGTTTCCAATCAGACATCATCCGACACTGCTCTTCTGTGCTTTAGATTCATACCCAGCTAGGGTCGCGTATTTCACATGATCCAAGGACATCCACGTTCCAGTGACTACGAAGTTAACCCCCACATGACCAAACACATTTGCAGAAGAACCACAAAGACAAATTTCAGGTAGTTAAATGATTTCATCTGGTGACTTAGAGGTAAAGGACCTGCCTGGCTAATGCAGGAGACGCAGGAGCTGCGGGTTAGATCAATGGGCTGAGAAGATCCCCTGGGGAAGGATATGGCAGCCCACTTCAGTATTCTTGCCTGGGAAATCCCATGGACAGAAGAGCCTGGTGGGCTACAGTCCATGGGGTCGTGAAAGAGTTGAACATAACTTAGTGACTAAACAACCACAAAGCTTTGGCATAAATTCTTCATTTGTGGTAACACTGCTGCATTTAAATTCGTGGATTAGTTCACAATTTTTTGCTGATTCAAACTTTACTCAAAAGGCGTTGTTAAGAAACATTTTTCACTATTGATAGAAGAAAAATGTCTCTTTAAAAAATTGAAGTATAGTTGCTATACAATTTTATACAAGTTACAGGTGTATAATACAGGTTCACATACACCCACAAAGGAAACCATCAACAAAACAAGAAGACAACCTACTGAATGGGAGAAAATATTTGCAAATGATATGATCAATAAGGGGCTAATGTCCAAGAAAAATGTCTTCTAAACCTTATCTTTGCTATAGGCAAACATTACCATTTTTCTTTAAATATTTAAAATCCCATATCCTTATCTCCCTAGAACAACCATAATAGTCAAATTTAAATCATTTGCCATAGGTAACCACTTACTAAATATGGGAGAAAGGAAAGAAAAAGTACAAGTTAATTTTTGACTCACTATAGGTCAGAAAGAAAAGCTTAATGAAAAGGAAGCAGTTTTATAGAATGAAAGAAGCAGTATCTTAAGTAGTTGAGCAAGTGAAATCATTCACTAGTTGAACTAGTGAAATCATTTTTATGCTACAAATTAGTAAATTTACGTTAGTCACTTTTTTCAATAATGTAGCATTCATTATCAGAAAAAAATTAGGAGATCTTATTTTCTTTAAAATGAGAAAGTATCATTTTTATTTCTACAATGGTTGCTGAACTTTTAATAGGTATGTCGTGGTCAGTTTCTTTGTCTTTTTCACTCTCCTTATTTCCTTCCTACTTTAGCAATGGTTGGATGGAAGTCTTTCAGCAACAAGTTAGTCTCTGAGAGAAGATCAAATATTAGCCCGGAAATGTGTTTAATAAGCAGGGCTCCCAACAGAAGGGGTGAGTGAGAGCTGAAATACAGCCTCTACTCTGTGTGTCAAGCCCTACTCTCATATGGGGCTGCAGCTGGAATCCCAGAGGAAGGGGACCTATTTTTTTTAACAGTTTATTGAGATATTATTCATATACCAGAAAATTCAGCATTTTATAGTGCACAGTTCAGTGGGTTTTATATTTCACGGAATTAAGCAACCATCACCACTGTCCAATTATACGGTATTTTCATCACCACCCCCATCAATGTTGCTGTTGTTCAGTCACCCAGTCGTGTCCGACTCTGTGACCCCGTGGACGGCAGCACGCCAGACCTCCCTGTCCCTCACCATCTACCAGAGTTTGCCCAAGTTCATGATCATTACATCAGTGATGCTGTCCAGCCATCTCATCCTCTGATGCCCTCTTCTCCTTCTGCCCTCACTCTTTCCCAGCATTAGGGATTTTTCCCCTGAGTCATCTGTCCACATCAGATGACCAAAATATTGGAACTTCAGCTTCAGCATCAGTCCTTCCAGTGAATATTCAGGGTTCAACTCCCTTAAGATTGACTGGTTTGATCTCCTTGCTGTCCGAGGGACTTTCAGAAGTCTTCTCCAGCACCACAGTTTGAAATCATCAATTCTTTGGCATTCTGCCTTCTTTAGAGTCCAGCTCTCACAATCCCCATCAACACCAAAAACTCTCTTTAGGAGTTACCCCTTTCTCCCTTCTCTTCCCCCAGCTTCTGGCAACCATTTATCAACTTTCTGTCTCTGTACATTTGCCCATTCTAGACATTTCATGTAAGTGGAATAATAAAATACATGGCTTTTTCTGTCTGACTTCTATTTCTTAGCAAAATGTTTTCAAGATTCATCCATGTTATAGCCCAAATCAGTACTTCATTCCTTCTCGTTGCTGAATGGTATTCCATTATAAGGATATGTCACATTTTATCTGTCTACTCATAAGCTGATGGACATTTGGATTGTTTCCACTTTTTTTTTCAATGTTTTGGCTGCAGCATGCAGGATATGGGATCTTATTTCCCCAACCAGGGACTGAATGGTGCCCCCTGCTTTAGAAGCATGGAGTCTTAAGCACTGGACTGCCAGGGAAGTCCCTGTTTCCAGTTTGGGACTTATGAATAGTGTTGCTATGAACATTTGTAAACATATGTGTTCAAATCTCTTGGCTGTATCCCTGAGCAGAATTGCTGGATCAAATGGTAACTCTATGCTCAAACTTTTGAGGAACTGTCAAACTGTTTTCTAATATGGTTGCACCATTTTATGATTCCAACAGCAATGGATGAGAGTTCCAGTTTTTCCATATTCTTACCAATATTTGTTATTTGCTATTTAAAAATTTTTGCCATCCTATTGGGTAGGAGGGCTTCCCTGGTGGCTCAGCTGGTAAAGAATCCACCTGCAATGCAGGAGGCCTGGGTTTGATCCTGGCTTGGGAAGATCCCCTGGAGAAGGCAACGGCTACCCATTCCAGTATTCTGGCCTGGAGAATTCCATGGACTGTATAGTCCATGAAGTTGCAAAGAGATGGACACAACTGAGTGACTTTTACTTCACTTCACTTCATTGGGTAGAAAGTGATACCTCTTTGTGGTTTTGACTCACATTTCCCTAATGACTAATGTTGTTGAGCATCTTTTCATATGCTTATTGACTATTTATATATCTTCTCAGAGAATTGTCTTTTCAGATATTTTGCCCATTTAAAAACTAGATTATTTATCTTTGCATTGTTTATTTGTTAAAGTTATTTATATATTTTGGATATGAATCCCTCATCATTTATAATTTGCAAAGATTTTCTCCCATTCCGTGAGTTGTCTTTTAGCTTTCTTGATAGTGTCCTTTGAAAAGCAGAAAGGTTTTTATGCCATTCTCCCAAATTTTGATAGAGTCTCATTTATCTATTTTTTCTTTGGATGCTATGCTCTTGGTGTTGGATCTAGTAATTTGTTGCCTAATCCAAAATCACAGATTCACTACTTCTAAGTTTTCTTCTAAGATTTTTGTAATTGTAGCTTTTAAACTTAGGTGTCTGACCCACTTTTAGTCAGTATTTGCATATGTTGTGAGATAGGAGTCTAGATTCTTTTTTTTTTTTTTTTTTTTGGCATATGGGGAGCTGATTGTTTCAGCAATGCATGCCCCCTTTTGATTCTGCACAAAGGCACCACCTGGACTGATGGTGAGCCTCTTCAGGTCTTTGATTAAAGATGACAGTCCAGAGCAAGTGGGAATTGGTGACAATCTGTGGAGCAACAGCAGAATGAAACCAGTGCCTCAGGGGAGAGGATTAGGAAGGGGAGAGAAACTGCAATAAGGAGACTTCTTAATGCCTGTAAGTGGAAATGTGGGCCCCAGTGGAAGGATGACCTGAATGGATTAGTTAACTAATCGGGATCCTCAGGACCTGGGGTATTTTTCTGATTAGCCACGGGAACTTGGTAATGGGGCAACCTGTGTTTCCTTCAGGCATGTGGGGATTAAGGGTAGGGTTATATGCACAGACATAGAAAATAAACTAATGGTTACCAAAGGGGAAGTGGGGCAGGAACAAATTAGCAGTTTGGGATTAACATATACACACTGTTGCTGCTGCTGCTGCTAAGTCGCTTCAGTCGTGTCCGACTCTGCGACCCCAGAGATGGCAGCCCACCAGGCTCCCCCATCCCTGGGATTCTCCAGGCAAGAACACTGGAGTGGGTTGTCATTTCCTTCTCCAATGCATGGAAGGGAAAAGTGAAAGTGAAGTCACTCAGCCGTGTCTGTCTCTTAGCAACCCTATGGGCTGCAGCCTTCCAGGATACTCTGTCCATGGGAGTTTCTAGGCAAGAGTACTGGAGGGGAGTACCATTGCCTTCTCTGAACATATACACACTACTGTATATAAAATAGATAACAAAGATCTACTGTATAGCACAGGAAGCTATACTCAATATTTTCTAATAATCTATAAGAGAAAATAATCCAAAAAAATGCATATAAAACTGATTCACTTTTCTGTGCACCTGAAACTCACACAACATTGTAAATCAACTATGCTTCAATTAAAAAAAGTGGTTGGAGGGGCTTCCCTGGTTGTCCACCAACCAAGACTCTACAGTTGTAAGGCAGGGGGCCCAGGTTTGATCCCTGGCTAGAAAACTAGATTCCACATGCTGCAACTAAGAGTTGACCTGCCACAACTGAAAAGAAAAAAAAAAAAACCCTGCATACCAAACTAAAGATCCCAAGTGCAGCAACTAAGACCCAATGCAGCCAAATAACTACATAATCAAATATTTTTAAATAAATAAAAACCAAATGGTTAAAGTCATATATTTCACTGAGAAAAAAACCTACCTAAAATAAATAAAATATAAAACAGGGAGGGATAGTGAACTAGTGAAGTTGCTCAGTCGTGTTGGAATCTTTGCAATCCCATGGACTATAGCCTACCAGGCTCCTCCATCCATGGAATTTTCCAGGCAAGAGTACTGGAGTGGGTTGCCATTTCCTTCTCCAGGGGATCTTCCTGACCCAGGGATTGAACCAGGCATTGTAGGCAGATGCTTTACCATCTGAGCTACCAGGGTGAAATCAATATTCTTAATTAACTTTGTGAATGATGTTGTTACTTATAAAAATATTTTCATATCTGTCATTTATCCAGTTATTTATACTTCAAAAGTATGCCATCTAGATATTTAATCATGATCCTGAAGTCATGTAACCTCTCTCTATAAGCCTTAAAATTCTGACTTGGTGTATTTTAACCGTGTTGAAAGACACAAATTTTAAAAATAACATTTTCAACCAAGTTGAACATGTTCATGAATCTAATTCTTTACTATGAATTTAATCTGTGTATCACGGGGCTCTCCAAGCATATGTTTTCTGATGAGTTTTCACAGTAATCTATAAATATATTTACAGTTATGGTTCTATATCTAGTGAATGAATCACTCAGGGAGGATGATCGCTACAGAAATAATGTCTGACACACAAAGACAACACATAAATGTTCGTTGATGGAATGATTCACCAGAAAGATAAGTGATATAACTGAAACCACTGTCTTGCAGTTAAAAAAGCAAAAAACAAGAATAAAAATGAGGAGCAAGGGTGGCAGAGGAGGAAGCACAAGAGCAAGTGAGCAATTAGAGGGCAGGAGATAAAGGCTTGACTAATCCCCATCCCGTGACAGATGATAGCTCAGCTCTCTTTGCCTGGGGGACACTGAAGCTTTGTCTTTCTTATAATCCTAGACAAGAATAACAATGCCTGCCAACAAGTTAACCAATAACCATTCGACAGAGAATAAATCTGTACATAAAAGCATATAAGACATTTTGAATGGAAGATTCTGAAATAAGCCATCGTGCTCATGACCATTAAAAATACAACAAAGAGCTATCCAAGTCCCAGTGTGTGGATGAATAATTTAGACCTTATCCAATTGTAAGAACCTATTTAACCCAATAGTAGGTACTGTTTAAGTCCTCTCCAGACCCCAGAGTTGTATTTCAGTTTAAACCTGCAGCACTGATTTAAATTTCCAGTGCAGGAAGTGGATGTTGAGCACTGATTAAGTGGGCCCAAAAAATACAGTTATAGGGAACAGAAAAGTAACTTTTACTGTTTTCTTTTGTTATATAGATTTACAGTCATTATAATTTTTGCTATTATGACATACTCTTTGTCTCATATATGGATTTTTTTTTTATTACAAGGCCTTCTTTAGGGACAAAAGTACCCTACTACTATATATGGAAAAACAATCTGCTCTGTAATGGGGTAATTTATGTTCAATTTCTAAGAGCAGAATATGGTAAAAGATACCGGATAATTCAAAGCGAAAGAAAGAAATTAATTGGGACTCAGTTGCTTCAGTTCTTTCTTTTAGTTAGTAAATGTATTACAACTGCAGGTGTGTGCACTCAGTTGCTCAGTCATGTCCAACTCTTTGCAATCCCATGGACTGCAGCCTTCCAGGCTCCTCTGACCATGGGGTTTTCCAGGCAAGAATACTGGAGTGGGTTGCCATTTCCTGATACTATTTCTTAATTATGTTGCAGTGTTTGAAAAGTGTGTTAGTTACTCAGTCATGTCCAACTCATTGCAACCCCATGGACTGTACCCTACCAGGCTCTCTCTGTCCATGGAATTCTTTGGGCAAGAATACTGAAGTGGGTACACATTCTCTTCTCCAGGTGATCTTCTCAACCGAGGGATCAAACCCAGGCCTCCTGCATTACAGGCAGATTCTTTTACCATATCAGTCACCAGGGAAGCCCTCCAGTGTTTGTGTGCTTAGTCACTCAGTCGTGTCCAACTCTTTTGACCCCATATGGACGGTAACTCACCAGGCTCCACTATCCATAAGGATTTTCCAGGCAAGAATATTGGAGTGGGTTGCCATGCCCTTCTCCAGGAGACCTTCCCCACCCAGGGATCGAACCCAGGTCTCTCACATTTCAGGCAGATCCTTTACCCTCTGAGCCACTGGGGAAGCCAGTGTTTAGTACCAGCTGGAAATGTAGAAAAGATAAGGCAGATAATCTTTAGGGTAATTTAAATGCTTAAATTCATGGTTCTCAATATGCATGAAAGTCACCTAAGAAGCATGAGATAATTGTAGATTCCCAAGTCTCAACCCCAGAGATTTCAAGTTGAGAATTTTAGGAGGTGACCTAGGAAAATGCATCTAATAATCAGGCCAGTTGAATCTACAGCAAGTGGTCTTAGGCCACATCCTGAGAAGCTCTGGGCTTTAAGAGAATGTGAATACTTACAGAGCCTACAAACCACAAGCAGAAAGCAGGAGAGATCCACTCTCTGGCATGGATTCCACAGTCAATCCACATGGCATTTTTGGCCTTTTGTTCTTTTTTAGAAACCTGCTCAGAGAAAACCAAAAAACAATTAAGAAGAAGCTTCAGGATAATAACTTCCTGAATAATAGGGCTTCGATTTCATCCTTTTAGCAAATCTATGAAATACACCCTATTCTCTTCATTCCTTGGAGAATTCTTGATTTAAAATTCTTTTTATTCCTAAACAAATACCTGATGATACCAGAGCTACATGAGAAATTGCAGAAGTAGAGACCAGGCCATATCTTCACACTCCAGTTAGAATGAAAGGAGCATGTGTGTTGGGTGGGCAGCTTTCTGTGGGAAGTGGGCACAAAGAAAGGCTTAGGAGAGGGAAGTTAGTGGTGTCCAAGACAACTTTGGACTCCCTCACCATTTTCCCAGGGTGCACACTTTTATTTAATGTGTAGATCATTTCCTTATTTCACACAGAAATAAACACGCATCTAACTTGACATCAATTTATTATCAACAGATCTGGGGATGGAGACCTTATTCTGATTTACCATCTAGGGTACTAGTGTAAGCTGCCAACTTTCTGGAATAAGAACTACCAACTTGTCGTCAATGATAGCCTTTGATGACTTTAGAAGAATTCTCACAAACACCTCTATATAAAATGAATCATCATTCATCTACTTTTAAATATTACACAACTTTAGAATATGAAGGGAAGGGAGAAGACTGTTGCAAAATCAAAGAGATATGTGGGGTTAGAATTCCAAAGCAAGAAAAAGAGAGGCTTCCATTTTTAAATTGCCATCTATACACCACTCAGGGAGTTTTCTTCTTAACAAACCTGAAGTTACTGATGTCCAACAAAAAGGCAAGTGTGGAAAGCTTTGGCCACAAAAGATTGAATTGTACGAAGAGAATTTCCCAACTGATTTAATCTCCTCAACTTAAAAGAAAATCCTGAGTTGTTTTGACTAGTTGCTTTATTCGACCTTCTGTTTAACTGTGCTGAGCAAATTCTCCTGGTACCCATTCTGACACTGAGGAACCCTAGGGACTCACATGATGTGCACATCCTTGATTGAGACTGGGACTAAAGCTTGCAGGAAGCATGGTTTTCCGACATGTATATCAGGTCCCAGAAACACAAATTCCAAAGAATACATACAACAGGGCAAAAAGTAAATGTCATAGGTGGGTATGCCATCATCACATGGATCCAGCCTAGTAGACTAACTCAGCTGCCAAGAGAACTCAATGATGCCTCGGGTCTGACTTGAGTTTGTACTGCAAGCTCTTGTCAGAACAGATTAAAACCCAGAAATCCTGACTCCAAATCTTATCTTTGAACAATCAAAGAGCCTCACCTATCACAGTTTAGAACATGTGAGGAAACTACGTGTGAATGAAATTTTATTAAATTAAATGTATTTCTCCAATGATTAATTTTTGCGGACCTTCTTTTTAATTTTTTTTTTTTTTTTTTTTTAGGAGAAAGAGTGGTTTTAAAAACAACAACAGAACTGCAGAATTAGAAATGAACAGGCAGGAATCAGTTTGGTTTCATGGTTCCCAATATTCTTCCTGTGGCCCAATTCACTGACTTTACTAAGGCCAGTTTGTTCAACTGAGAATAAGTAACCAAGCAGATGGTTACTGAAGCAGAAACCGTCATATCAGCCCTACTGCCAAGAATCCCAGCATTGCTCTGGTTCCTATTCTTTCCTAGTTCCTGTTGTTCAACTCCTTTGGTTCTAAAAATTATATTAATGTCAATGTTTATTCAAAACAGATCCCTTTCCTTTTTTTGGCCTAAGTCAGTCAGTCAGTGTTGGTGTTGATAGTGGTGGTTGTGGTGGTATAAATAAAAGATGATTTGAAAGATAATCCAGATCACTCTCCTCATTTTATGAAGGTAGGCAGAAAGGTTAAATGACTTATCTATGTCACAGAGTTGATTCTAAAACTGAGGTTACTACTCTTAGATCAACACTGTAGTAACAAAGGAAAATAATTTAAAGGTAATCACCAATCACTAAAAATCTGGATATTAAAGTTGAGGATCATTTGTAATACACATATTTCCAGAACTCAAAAAAAAAAAAAATCCAAGAATAACAAGCACCACTGGAAAATTAATACCTTCCCAAAGTTGAAAAATCAATGACTCTTTCCATACCTTTAAAACATAAAGTGGGTACTTCTCGTATGAGGATCCAATGTGGATTTTTTCAACCATATCAGGATACCGCTCAGTCATAACTTCTATCCAAGAATAGATCTATAAAAGCAGAAGCCAGGGGTCACAGAGCAAGTTCAAAGCATTTCTCTGACAAAGGAAACAGACTAATTGTTCCAGGAAGGGTTATCCCTCTAGAAAAAATTTTGTGGATATAAGAGGAACTAAAACACTTGAGGCAGAGTGTTTCTTCTGCTGCTTAGGAGAATCAATAAAACTAAACTTTTGAGAAGTATCAAGGTTTAGGGAAAGCGGAAAGGTACTAAGAAACTTATGACAAAGTAGGGAAAGATCATCTTTAAAGCATAACTCCTTAAGTTATTTTTAAAGGCTGATAATGTTGAATCCTCACCTCTGTGTATGAAATCCTATTTACCATTCAGGAGTTCAGATTTTTAAAAAAATATTCACTTTTCAAGAGTAACCTAAGGAAGCTGCGGGCACTGTCTTTGCACGGGATAAATGAAGCTGCCTTTGTTTCCCACTGGAGACTTGTGGACTCACAACAAGGGGTGTGAAATGATGAGAAGCAAAGGGGAGGACCATCAGGAGGGAAAAAGAATCTCTTCTATCCAGGGAAGGAGTTTGATTCTAAAACTCTCTCCTAGGTGGAAGTCTAGTGGTTTGTGATTCTGACAAGATTATAGTAGAAGGAAAAAAACAAATAAATTCTAGGTCTGACTTTAAGCTAGCCCCCACTTCAAAGCAGGTGTTGAGTGGTGGAGCCTGATCATGTTTTAAAGTAGACCAACTTCTTAGGGGCCATTTAAAAATGTTTACACCTTTTGTAATGGGAATAACCAACCTTTGGCCTCATTTCTAGGAAATTTGCTCAAATAGCAGTCCTACCTGACGGGAACAGGAGTACTGTTTATCCTTGGGTCTTCTTACAGGAGCGTAACTGGGGCGAGTGGTATGTGTGATGGGTTGTCCTGTGCGAGGAATCAAGATGCTTTGGGAAGGTCTACCTGCTGCCAAGTACCAATGCTGTCAGTGTCTGCGGTGTTGAAAATGTGACCATCCGTGATTTCCTCTGTTTACTGTGCTACTCTTCGAAGACATGCGCACATCTAAGAGAACTGCTCCATCCAACTATTTTGCATCATAGCGCTGACAGTTCAGTAGATTTCGTCCAACAAGGGAGGCTGTACTATATTAATTATAGTAAGGCAGCTTTACAGACATCTTTAAATCTAATCTGCAATAATCAAGGTTACATCCTTTGAATAATGCTCTTCTTTTGCCATTTGTTTTAAGACATGTTTTTTGGTCATTTGTTTTTCTCCCCTACTGTAGCCTACTTAAAATTTCCTAGTGAGAGTCAATGACAAAAGAAACCCCTTTTGCTCTCCAAGTGAACATGAATGCGGACTGAAGAGCAGTGCTGAAGGGGAAGAAAGGCAGAATTTGGGGGAGGAAGATTGCCGCAGTTGCTACAAACCTCTTAGAGAAGATTCAGGATGGGAAGGATGAAGATGTCCAAACTATTTTCTGAAATGTCATTGTGATGAAATGAATTGTGTTCCCCCTCAAATGCGTATATTAATCCCCAGTACCTTACAACATGCCTGTATTTGGAGACAGGGCCTTGAAAGTGGTAATTAAGTTGCACTGACATGTCAGTGAGGGGCCTAATCCAACCCGACTGGGGTTCTAACGGGAAGTGGAGACTAGAATGGACAGCGAGACTTTAGGGATGTGTGCACACTAAGAAAAGGCCATGTGAGGAGGTGGCCATCCACAAGTCAAGGAGAGATGTCTCAGAACAAACCAGCTCTCCTGACACCTTGTTCTTGGACTTCCAACCTCCAGAACTGTGAGACAATAAATTTCTGTTGTCTAAGCCACTCAATAAATGGCACTTTGTTACGACAGACTGTAGCTTAGATGGTAAAGAATCTGCCTGCAATGCAGGAGACCCAGGCTCAATCCTTGGGTCGAGAAGTTGCTCTGGAAAAGAGAATGACAACTCACTCCAGTATTCTTGCCTAGAGAATCCCATGGACAGAGGAGCCTGGCGGGCTACAGTCCATGGGGTTGCAAAGAGTCAACACGACTGAATGACTAACACTACTCCTATGGCTAATTAATACTGTTTTCCTCCCATGTCTTTCCAACTCTTTCCTGGGGAGAGGGTAAGAAGAAAAAATAACCTCTTTGAACAAAATATTTAAAATATACAAAAAAAAATACTCTTTTTAAATGTTCATATCCTTTATTTATTTAGGCTGCACTACATAGCTTGTGGGATCTTAATTCCCTGACCAGGGATTGAACCTAGGCCCTTGGCACTGAACACAAGGAATCCTAACCACTGGTCTGCCAGGAACAACCCAGAAACATATTTTAAATACTTCTGTTTAAGGCATCTCGTTCTTCCCACCAAACCCAACACAGCAGTGACACTGTCATCTTCTCCACTTGTAAATACTGCCTACCCAACCTCTCCACTCCAGACCTCAAGGCTACTCATGCAGGGCTGATGTAGGCTGCTGGATAGAGATAGCTTAGATGGAACAGACAAAGTCAAGGTAGGAGAGAGAAAGGAGAGGGCTGAAATGTTAAGATCCCCGTCCACCAGGCAGGCACATCGGTTCTAGAAGCACGCTGATCTCTGGTTTGAGTCATGTCCGACTCTTTGCGACCCCATGGACTGCAGCCTGACGGCCCCTCTGTCTCTGGAATTCTCCAGGCAAGAAAACTGGAGTGGGTAGCCATTCCCTTTTCCCCGGGGATCTTCCCGACCCAGGAATCAAACCCAGTTCTCCTGCATTGAAGGCAAATTCTTTACCATCTGTGC
This sequence comes from Redunca redunca, assembly GCA_006410935.1. Taxonomy (NCBI): domain Eukaryota; kingdom Metazoa; phylum Chordata; class Mammalia; order Artiodactyla; family Bovidae; genus Redunca; species Redunca redunca. Next base: position 120,230 of record SJYQ01001615.1, on the reverse strand, counting down.
CACTAGGGAAGACTGAGTTCTGGTTTAACTAACTGGAAAGGAACAGATGCGTTTAAAGATTAAGTAGAAAATTGATGCTTATTATTTAAGTGTTAGATGTCTCAAAAATATAGATATGGTTCTTAACAGTTTCTGGGCACCTAGCCAAAAATGATAAAAAATACTTCTATTAAGGAATCTAGCAGTACTCCCATGAAAGAATAAAAGGTATCAAGAGATTTGTACTACTTGGAGAATATTATATTGAAAAGAAAGGGCTCCAAGGGGTTTACCCTTTAAGGGAACAAATATGGGAAATGGCTCTTAGAGTATGATGTGAAAGCTTACTGAGGTCAACTGAACATTGATATCAAGTTTATGTTTCCTCTGGGAAAATTGGAACCTGTAAGTACTATGGAAAAAAAAATTTCTTAAATATTAAAATATAGGCATCATCATAATCATTACTATTAATATTATTATTTTAAATAGGTTCCTTCTAAAGGGAATAAAATACACTTAAACACTTTACTGCATCCTAAATATAAGTGAATAAATTTCTCTAATTCAGTGAGATAATGTGGCAATAATTCGTTAAGAATTCATTTAGGATAATGGTCAGACTGCTATTTTTTTTGTGGCAGTTTCAATAAAAAGGTCCTATTTTTTAATTTCCTGTTGTTCCTTAGAATGCAGTGTTACTCCTGACAGTCAGAGATATTCTTAGCTAGAAGAATATCTCTAGCTTAGTTAGAGGGGCAAAGTCCAAAATATGATACAATCTTTCCAGGCAAGATGTCTACAAAAGGACCAATTACCTCTGTATAATCAATCTAATGGTGATTTTTTTTCACCTTCTTCCACCAGTTATGATTCTCTAATAATTTCCCATGGCTGAAATGGCAATGCTCATTCAACGAAAACAGGAATTTTGGAGAGAAATGTGACAGCTTACCTCATTTAGTGAGTGATACTGTTCATAGTAGGAGGAAGATGCCCGGGGGCTGATGGTGTCATTGGAAGTCTGCTGCCGGATAAGATCTTCCACATTTTCCACCAGGACCCTGGGGAATGAAACAAGAGTATGAGCTGGTTTCCAAACAGGGCTCAGATTTTCCTTTGTGGCCCATCACAGACACAACAGGCAAGTGTGGGGGGAAAGTCACTAAGAAATCTAGCAAGCTCAAGGTGAAAACACCGCTAGCATGATGAGCTGAAATTCGCAAACCCTCTGCATAGAGCCTCATGGGCGCTGGAGAGATGGTGGCTCCTGTAGGGTATGTTTGCAGGGCCTTCAAAACCTGACCCTTTCTCCAACATTATCAACATTTCTTGATGGTGACTTATTAGTGCCTTTTAAATGAACACAAGAATAAGGAAGGTATAGAAAAGTGATCTCATTTAATTCCTCTTGCAAGGGGTCACACAGTTAACTTAGGCACAAACACTTTAACTAAGATGAAATTGAGCCATTCTGTCACCTGGGATGAACAAGAAAAAGCTAGCTGCCATTCTAATAAAGCTTTCTGTACTTTTATTTAGAGTTAGTTGCTCAATCGTGTCTAATGGTCTATGACCATGGCGGGAAGAGCCCACCATGCTCCTCCATGGAAGAGGAATTCTCTTGCGTGGAATTCTCCAGTCAAGAATAGGGGAGTGGGTAGCCATTCCCTTCTCCATGGGCTTCCCTGGTGGCTCAGACTTTGGTAAAAGCGAAGACTTTGACATCATAAAGTTTTGAGTTAAGAGTCCTAGATGTGCCACGTTCTAGCTGGTTGACCTTGAGAAATTCCTTTGTAAATCTGAAACATTTTTTCTTACACACAGTAAGGATAGTATCCACCTCACAGGGTTTAATAAGGGTTAAAAGATACAACGTATAGAAAAGCTCAGTACCTTTCCTGAAAGGCATCAGATACTAATAATATGTTATTATAATAATCATAGTGTATTATCCAAAGATTGCCTAGCATCCAGGAAGTGCTAGGGCAGCAGGAAAACACTGATGCTTGGGTAATGGATATGAAAGGAGATATGGACAGGAGACTAAAAGGAAGAAGGCATGAGCTTTGAACAGAAAGCACACCTAATGCATATTTTAGTTTAGAGCCAGACATTCTGGAATGCTCACTGACCTCTTAAAGCAAAATTCCCTTTAGCAGCTGCTTTTTTAAGTGATATCACCAAGCCTACTAAAGTGAATGACATTTTGGTTCCTAAGTCCAGGAACAGAGTAGAGGAATTTTAGGAAGAAACTGGGAAAAACCATAAAAGGCTCCACAGATTACTGAATTTAATAGTCCATTTCAGACAAGGGACCAAGGTCTTGAGCAGTAAACCACTTGCTGAAGGTCATGGGGCCAGCCTCTTGGGCTTCATCACAAGTCCATTCCAGAGATTTCCATGTGGCATATTTAATGTAAGTATCCATTTTTCTAGGAAGCAATAATACCATCCACTAATAAATGCCCTGTGTGTGTGCTCAGTTGCTCAGTCATGTCCAACTCTTTGCGACCCCATGAACCGTAGCCCACCAGGCTCCTCAGTCCATGGAATTTTCCAGGCAAGCATACTGGAGTGGGGTGCCATTTCCTGTTCCAGGGGATCTTCAAGATCCAGCGATCAAACCTGAGTCTGTTGCATTGGCAGGTGTATTCTTTACCACTGTGCCACCTGGGAAGCCCCAGATGCATCACACGTGCTTATAATGTTTGTGTATGCTCACTTGCTAGTTGTGTCTGACTCTTTGTGACTCCATGGACTGTAGCCCGCCAGGCTCCTCTATCCATGGAATTTTCCAGGTAAGAATTCTGGAGCAGGTTTCCATTTCCTAGTGGTTATAATAGTTACTCAATAAATATGGAATTATGCCTACCTGAATGGAATTCCACTCGCATTTAAATGGGCTTTCACATTGCTTACATCAGATGCATTCACAAAAAAATGGACTTCGTATCCCTTCACAATATATTCAGCTGTTACTGGCTGCCAGAGAACAATCTGCAGTTTCAAGAAGGAAAATTGATAAAACAAAGACAGTTTGTCATATGGTTTTTCTCATCTGTAGCTAACGCCATAAAAGAGTATCTATAAAGGAAATGAAAAAATAATTTCTGGTCACTGGTCCACTCACAGTCACCAATCCCATTCACACACATGGTAGTGTGAACATTTATTCTGTAACCCCAGTGGCTAATGAGGGCCTGGCATTTACTAGGTACTCAATAAATATTTGCTGAGGCAATGAACTGATGAATGAACACGTGAATATTTACAGTCCAACTATAGGACTGGAGGTGTATGTCAGATGTTTAGAGAGAAATGAAGGTTGGTCTGGAAAGAAAGTTGATTAATGGTGCTTTTCTTTAATAAAAATCCCATACCCTTGATTCTAACATCACATTGGTGTTTCTTTCCTTTAATCTAATTGTGGCCTTTGGGCAAAACCTTCCCATAATATTTACAGTTGTTTCTTTTTTCCAGCTTTACTGTGCTTTTTCAAAGCACTCTCACACCCATTGCCTATGATCGTTTTACTAATTCTTTGCCATAATCTAGGCAGGAGTTATTATGTTGATTGTTCAGATGAAGAAATTAAGGCTCGAAGCTAAGCTGTCTAAAAGTCACAGGCCAAGCAGTGGCCAAACAAGACCTAAGTGCTGAACCTCTGAGGCTCCCTCTGGCAGTGCTTCCACTGTCTGCGGTGCGGTGGCTGTGGGAACACAGCCGCCGCTCTTCTGCTGGGGCCGCTTAGTCCCCTGACCCTGTGTGCTGCTGTCCCTGTGGATTCCCTACAGGCTGAGGTTGCACGGCTCCAGGGCTGCGGCCAGTCAGTGATGGCGTACTGCAGGCACATCGCCGCAGCCCATTCCTGCCAGATTAGGGTTTCCTCCTGCAGCTGACTTTGTCTTAAGGACTTACTCGGTCCAGTCAAACTTTCATCAGGATTGTCCTGCAGTCTAGAGGTTGTCCAGGCACATGAGCCTCCTTTGTGCACAGTGGCGGCTGCTCAATGGTCTGCGGGTGCGCCCCGCCACCTCCAGCTCCTTCTTCCTTCACAAGCAGACCCCGTAACAAGTCTCTTACATCTCTAATCTTCTCAGAAAACCTTAGCCCAATAACCATGGAGCCAGCAATGTTTTTATCATGATATTTTGTAACTCTTAACAGTTTTCTGCATTCAGGGGAGTTCAGTCCCAGGCATGAAAATGTTAGCCAGTTTTCTTCTGTGTTTTTATGCTAAACTTTAGCTAAGCTTTTAAAACAAACACCTATTCAGTTCAGTTCAGTTCAGTCGCTCAGTCAGGTCCGATTCTTTGTTACCCCATGAACCACAGCACGCCAGGCCTCCCTGTCCATCACCAACCCCAGCAGTCTACCCAAACTCATGACCATTGAGTTGGTGATGCCATCCAAACATCTCATCCTCTGTCATCCCCTCCTCCTCCTGTCCTTAATCTTTCCCAGGATCAGGGTCTTTTCAAATGAGTCAGCTCTTTGCATCAGGTGGCCAAAGTATTGAGGTTTCAGCTTCAGCATCTATCCTTCCAATGAATATTCAGGACTGCTTTCCTTTCGGATGGACTGGTTGGATGTGCTTGCGGTCCAAGGGACTCTCAAGAGTCTTCTCCAACACCACAGTTCAAAAGCATCAATTCTTTGGCACTCAGCTTTCTTTATAGTCCAACTCTCACATCCATACACGACCACTGGAAAAACCATAGCCTTGACAAGATGGACCTTTGTTGGCAAAGTAATGTCTCTGCTTTTTAATATGCTGTCTAGGTTGGTCATAAATTTCCTTCTAAGGAGTAAGTGTCTTTTAATTTCATGGCTGAAGTCACCATCTGCAGTGATTTTGGAGCCCTAGAAAATAAAGTCAGCCACTGTTTCCACTGTTTCCCCATCTATTTCCCATGAAGTGATGGGACCAGGTGCCATGATCTTAGTTTTCTGAATGTTGAGATTTAAGCCAACTTTTTCACTCTCCTCTTTCACTTTCATCAAGAGGCTCTTTAGTTCTTCACTTTCTGCCATAAGGGTGGTATCATCTGCATATCTGAGGTAACTGATATTTCTCCTGGCAATCTTNGGAGAATTTTGAGCATTACTTTACTAGCCTGTGAGATGAGTGCAATTGTGCGGTAGTTTGAGCATTCTTTGACATTGCCTTTCTTTGGGATTGGAATGAAAACTGACCTTTTCCAGTCCTGTGGTCACTGCTGAGTTTTCCATATTTGCTGGCATATTGAGTACAGCGCTTTCACAGCATCATCTTTCAGGACTGGAAATAGCTCAACTGGAATTCCATCACCTCCACTAGCTTTGTTCATAGTGATGCTCCCTAAGGCCCACTTGACTTCACATTCCAGGATGTCTGGCTCTACGTGACACACCATCATGATGATCTGGGTCGTGAAGATCTTTTCTGTACAGTTCTTCTGTGTGTTCTTGCCACCTCTTCCTGATATTGTCTGCTTCTGTTAGGTCCCTACCATTTCTGTCCTTTATCGAGCCCATCTTTGCATGAAATGTTCTCTTGGTATCTCTAATTTTCTTGAAGAGGTCTCTAGTCTGGCCCATTCTATTGTTTTCCTCTATTTCTTTGCACTGATCACTGAGGAAGGCTTTCTTTGGAACTCTGCATTCAAATGGGTATAGCTTTCCTTTTCTCCTTTGCTTTTCCCTTCTCTTCTTTTCACAGCTATTTGTAAGGCCTCCTCAGACAGCCATTTTGTGTTTTTAGCATTTCTTTTTCTTGGGGATGGTCTTAATACCTATCTCCTGTACAATGTAATGAACCTCCGTCCATAATTCATCAGGCACTCTGTCTATCAGATCTAGTCCCTTAAATCTATTTCTCACTTTCACTGTATACTCATAAGGGATTTGATTTAGGTCATACTTGAATGGTCTAGTGGTTTTCCCCACTTTCTTCAATTTAAGTCTGAATTTGGCCATAAGGAACTCATGATCTGAGCCACAGTCAGCTCCTGGTCTTCTTTTTGCTGACTGTATAGAGCTTCTCCATCTTTGGCTGCAAAGAATATAATCAATCTGATTTCGGTGTTGACCATGTGGTGATGTCCATGTGTAGAGTCTTCTCTTGTGTTGTTGGAAGAGGGTGTTTGCTATAACATCTATTGGACTTCTGTTATTGTAGCATCTTTGTGAGTTCACTTCAATCACAAGTCACTATTATTTTAACTGGCTGTAAAGTTAATAGCACAAATGAAGAAAGTGTTATTTGGGGAATCAAGTGATTAGGGGAAAGAAGAGAAAATTACAAGAAGAGGGATATAAACCAACTATATACAAGTCAGACAACACATAGGCAAGAACATGACACACCATTCTTTCATAAAATTAATACAAAGATATGAAACATGAAGATAAATGATGGAGAAATTACCTTATATGTTGTAGTAACATTCTGCAGAATTTGAACTTGCCTGGAGGTTCTAGGAAGAGCAAATAAAACCTGGCCCCTGGGAGAAAATCACACACAGGATTTCGAAGTTAAGTAAAAAGTGAAACTAAGATAAATTATATAGGGACGGGCTTCTAGGTAATTATGAAAAGGAAACAAAATATTGAAATAAAAGAGGATCTCACCATAGATTTTTAAATAACCTAGATTTTGGTTCACTCTATATGGAGAAATAGGAACCAAGTTTACCCTTCCCTCTACCTAAAAACTAATATATATGTGTGCATACATATACACACACATGTAAAACAATGCACTCAAGAAATTGAACGTATGCAACATGATGAAACACAGTATCCTGTATGGGGTCCTGGAACAGAACAGTGGAAAAACTAGTGAAATCTAAATAAAGCCTGCAGTTTAGTTAATATTATAGTACCCATGTTGGTTTCCAAGTTTTGACAAATAATACCATGATGATATAAAATGCTAACATTAGGTGAAACTTGGTGCAGTATATACAAAAACTCTCTAATATCTTTGTAACTTTTCTGTAAATCTAAAAATATTTCAGATAAAATTTTAATTAAAAATTAAAACAAAAACATGTACCAAGAACTCTAGAAGCTCTAAAGGTTATGATAACTTCTGCTTGTCACATTAGGAAAGGCTTCATGGAAGAGGCAACTGGGTAAGTTAGCAGTGGAAAGGCAGGCTGGAAGAAGATGAAAGGGCATTGCTGGAGAGATGGAAAGATGTGTATTTTTGCCAAGTGTATGATTTAGGTGTTTAGGGCAAGAGAATAATGGTAGCCAAACAGAAGTGAGTTTGGAAACTTACATTCCTTCTCCCCTAGAGAAGTTTTCCAATGCACACTGAGAAATTTAGCCTTTATCTTATAGGCAATCAGGAGTTAGGAAACTGATATCATGTAACATGTGATTTGTAAGAATAATTTGGACAACAGGGTGGAGGATGGTTTATTTTGAAAAGCCTGATTAAAGGATTCTAAATTCTAGAAATAAATCTATGGAGACTTATCAAAAGAGATAAAGAGGAGCTCACAGAAACAATAAATTCAGAGGTTTTGTGTCAATTATTGGTACAATTTAAGCATAAACTCTTCAACCAGTGATTAAGGGTAATATTAAGGATATGTGCTGCAGGATGATTCATAGTAACAATAACTGGGAACCACATATATGAGTGTTCAGTCATGTCCAACCCTTTGAGACCCCATTAACTGTAGCCCACCAGTTCCTCTGCCCATGGAATTTTCCAGGCAAGAATACTGGAGTGGGTTGCCATTTTCTACTCCAGGGGAATCTTATTGACCCAGGGACTGAACCTGCGTCTCTTGAGTCTTCTGCTTTGGCAGGTGGATTCTTCACTACTTGTGCCACCTGGGAAGTCCAGAAACCACACGAGCGCTTATCAGTAAGTGAATTCTTAAATGTTGGGGATGTCTCCACATTCTAGAATGTTTTGTCGCCGTTATTAAGAAAGAGTTGATTTAAAATAGTTAACTTGGGGGATTTCCCTGATCGTCCAGTGGTTAAGACTCTGTGTTCCCACTGCAGGGGGCACGGGTTCGATCCCTGGTGGGGGAACTAAGATCTTGCATGCCCCATGGCATGGGCAAATAAATAAATAAAATAAAATAGTTAAGGGAGATTTACGTTATTTATTAAGAGAGAGAAGCAAGAAATAAGTGGAGAATTGCATGAAATATTATCCCATTTTTGTAAAATAATAAGTTGGAAAGCAAGAAGAAAATTACTAAGTGTTGAAAACAGGAGAAAAGTTCTAAACGAATAGACAGCCCATTGTTAACGTTGATTTGGATGGTGGGGAATGACCACCATCATTGGACTGGGTAGGTAAGTAGAGGGAGCAAATAAAGATTATTATTAAAAGAAAGGTCTCCATACTTCCACATGAGAGATGATATTCAACTAATGTGAAATTGTACACAGGTATCCTGGTCGCTCAGCTGGTAAGGAATCCACCTGCAATGCAGGAGACCCTGGTTTGACCCTTTCTTGGGTTGGGAAGATCCACCGGAGAAAGGATAGGCTACCCACGCCAGTATTCTTGGGCTTCCCTGGTGGCTCAGCTGGTAAAGAATCTACCCGTAATGCAAGAGACCTGGGTTCCATCGCTGGGTTGGGAAGATCCCCTGGCAAAGGGAACTCCAATATTCTGGCTTGGAGAATTCCATGGTCTGTACAGTTCCTGGGGTTGCAAAGAGTTAGACATGACTTTTTGAGCGACTTTTGCTTTCACATAAATGTATAGATAAATGCATGAAAGAACAATCACCAGAATGTGATATCTTCTCAGGGTGATGAAATTTCAGTGCTTTTCTTCCTAATTGTATAATTTTCCATATTGTTTACTTCTTTAACCAAAAAGAACTCTATTTTTTTAATCAGGGGGAAACTACATAAAAAAAGTTACTCTGGCTGTGAAAGAGATCTTTTTCCTTGTTAACACACTCAGCACTTGGACACCCAGATTCTGTCATGACTTAACCCTAGGTATTAGTTTAGAGGCCAGTGGGGGGAGGTAGGAGTAGACGCTGAAGGCTGATGGTCAGAGGGAAGTCCCGATAGCAACGGGGGTGATGAGATTGCTTTGCTTTAAAGCCAGGTGGCAGTGCTTAACCAGCTGTAACACGTTGGACATAATTATTATAAAAAGCAGCAAGGTCAGAGTGGTACCCAGAGGGACATGACCCTCAGAAAACCAGAGCTAGTTAAGAGAACACAGAGTTCTTAGGGGCAAGAAAGAGGGCAGCCAACAAAGGTATTGCTCAAGTTGAAAGAAGTCAGGGATGGGTGACAGTGGCTAAGGACAGTTGTCCTAGTCAAAACGCTCAATCCACTGTCCAGGTCCCGGGCCTGGGCCACTTCTTAGCCCAGGATCTCTTGCCTGAGGGAGGAGTCAGGTCCCCACAAAGAAAGACCTGCTTCGGCAGAGAGAAGGAGCTTCCTCAGTCCTTTCTGAAAGAAGCCACGGCTATTTACGCGGGTCACTTGGCCCACTGGGGAAGGAACACTCAAGCATGTAGAGGTGGGTTTGTTTTCTTTTCTTTTCTTATTGGAGTCTATTTGCTTTACAATACTGTGTTCGTTTCTCCTGTACAGCAAAGTGAACCAGCTATTATGGACACATACACCCCCTCTTTTTTTCTGGATTTCCTTTCCATGTAGGTCACCAGAGACCACCAAGTACAGTTGCCTGTGTGACACAGTAGGTTCTCATTAGACCAACCATCCCGACATCTTTACGGTTGATGTCTTTAAGAATCTGCCCCGAAGGCACAGCTGAGGCCCTTGTTAAGACTGCATCACAGTTCAATTCCTCCTCAGCTCGTATCTCCTTCCTTTATTCCTCCACACATATTGCTCCTGAGATCCCATTCCAGTCAATTCCCTACATGCTAATCTCTATCTCAGAGTTTGCTTCCTGGGGAAACTAACCCACAGCAGTACAAATGGCTACTGTGTGAAATAAAACATGAAAAATTGCTATACGAACAGTACCAATACTCTGCTGTAAGAATGTAACATCAGAAGTTACTGTTGTCTGGGGTAGTCAGAGGATGGAGACATTCTGAGCTGGACTTTTGAAAGAGGTAGGATTTGACTGGTGAATGGGCAGTGAATGGCCTAACACTAAGACAGATGGAATTTTGGCAAGTGAATTGGAGATGAAATGGTGTTAAGTGCTGATGAGTAAGTGGAAAACAAAATCAGAGCTCGAGGAATGGCATGTGACCCAGGTGGGCAGGAATATGGGGCTTACGTTGGGATATACCAGGAAATATAACCAGGATAAATGGGCAGCCTAGGACCTGATCATTGAAGGTCTTAAATCCTGGGTACCATTTTGGAAGTTTGAACAAAAAAGTGACCAAATCAAAGATTTCTTTTGAAGTGAAGTATAAAGAAGTGGGCTTCTCTTGTGGCTCAGCTGGTAAAAAAAAATCCGCCTGCAATGCTGGAGGCCTTGGTTCGATTCCTGGTTAGGAAGATCCCCCGGAGAAGGGAACGGCTACCCACTCCAGTATTCTGGCCTGGAGAATTTCATGGACTGTATAGTCCATGGGGTCACAAAGAGTCGGACATGACTGAGCAACTTTCACTTTCATAAAAAAGTGGGGATATGTCCTGAGGAAAAAGAACAAAGCTGGAGGCAGAATCCTCTCAGACTTCAGACAATACTATCTGAAAAGATTAAAAACACCCTATCGACTAGGAGAAAATACAGGCAAACAATGTAACAGACAAGGGGTTAATTTATAAAACATACAAACAGCTCTTGCAGCTTGATATCAAAAAAAAAACAACCCAATCAAAACATGGGCAGAAGACCTGAACAGACATTTCTCCAAAGGAGACATACAGATTGGTCAAAAGGCACAGGAAAAGATACTCATGTGAAATAAAATTAATTTTTATGGCAAGACAGGAAAAATTTAAAGATAAAAATTTCCTCTGTTCTTTGGCCTCCTCTCTCCCCCATACCTTTCATCTGAATTACCCCCAATCAGGAGACATACCTGTCTAAAGAGCAACATACTCCTAACATCAATAAGACAACTCCTTAAAAGATAACACTCCTTCTTGATCTTGTAAGGGTCATGATGATGCTTAGAGATCCTGATTTTGTAAACTGTCAATAATATGTCGTTTAATAGTCAACCCTCTATCTCAAAAGAAACATATTTAATATAACCGTGCCTTGACTTCTAACAGGTGAACTGTCCTCCAAGCTCTCTGAGATGCTCTTCCTAGGTTATAATACTCAACTTGGCTCAAATAAAATTTTTTGATTCTTTCTTAGATCAGAGAGATTAATTTTTCTTCAACACTCAGCATTTCTCATTATTTAAAAAATGCAAATCAAAACTACAATGAGTCATCACCTCACACCTGTCCAATTGCTCTCATGGTAAAGTCTATAAAGAAATGCTGGAGAAGGTATGGAGAAAAGGGAACCCTCCTGCACTCTTGATGGGAATGTAAATTGGTGCAACCAAGAAGAAAAATAGTATAGAAGTTCTTTTATGAACTAAAAATAGAATTATTACATGATTCAAGATTTCTACTCTTATGCATATAACTGAAAAAGATGAAAAGTCTAATTTGAAAAGAGATATATGTATTACAATGTTCATAGCAGCACTAAGCTAAGATATGGAAGAAACCTAAGTGTCCATCACCAGATGAATGCATAAAGAATGTCTCTCTCTCACACACACACACACACTTCCCTCCCTGGTGGCNCACACACACACACACACACACACACACACACGCTTCCCTCCCTGGTGGCTCAGCAGTAAAGAATCTGCCTGCCAATACAGGAGACACAGGAGATGTGGGTTCAGTCTCTGGGTTGGGAAGATCCCCTGCAGGAAGAAATGGCAACCCACTCCATTATTCTTGCCTGCAAAATCCCATGGCCAGAGGTGTCTGGCAGGCTATAGTCCATGCAGTCTCACAGAGTCCAACACGACTTAGCAACTAAACAACAAACAACACACACACAATGGAATATTACTCAGTTACGGAAAGAGTGAAATATTGCCATTTACACCAACATGGATTGACATAGAGATTATCATGCTGAGTGAAATAAGTCAGACAGGGAATATGATGTCATTTACACGTGGAATCTAAAAAATAATGCAAATGAATTTATTTGCAAAACAGAAACAGACTCACAGACGGAAAGCAAACTTATGGTTACCAAAGGCGAAAGGGTGGGAGGAGGGATAAATTAGGAGCATGGAGTAAACAGATACACACTACTGCATATAAAACAGATAAACAACAAGGATTTAGTGCGTAGCACAGAGAACCATATCCAACGTCTTGTCATAACCTATAAACAAGGAATCCGAAAAATAAATAATGTATAACTGAATCACTTTGCTATACATCCAAAATTAACACAATATTGTAAAATCAACTATACTTCAATTAAAAATAGGATGTGGGGATTTGTATAATTAAATCATTATACTTTTAGAATTTACTTCTAAATTTTAAAATGAAACTCCTTACGAGTTAACCCAACAATGAAATACAATGTCTTAAAACAACGAGCTCTTCATTATTCACATAGAGGTTGAATTGCAGTTCCATGTTAAGGAAATTTTGTGTTGACTAGAAGATAAGATTCTTGGGCATTTTTTAAATGTGTTAAGGGACAAAAAAGTACTAAAATGAGTCAACAAAAGGAAAAAGAAAAAAATGTGGAGGAATACAATGATGGGGGTATAAATTTACCAATAATATGTAACACCATTCCATTAATATGTAATTATCATAATACCGCTAATATAAGAATACGTCCAAGTTCCAATTGTGGTGAGCTGGACTCTTCCTATCTCCAGTTTGACCAAAGGGCAATGCAGCAGAATCAAATAATGAGATGGAGTCAGTCAGATGCCTTGTAGCCCAGGCCCCAGGCACAGAAACTGGTCTTAACCGGACAGTCTAGCTGGGTTTTATCAACAGGACGCTAGGAAGGCCCACAACAAAAACGGACTGAACAGGCCAGATCCTAGATAGGGGGCAAAATAGGCTAAAGGCTGTCCTGGCCTTGATTTCTGTCTGAGTTTCTTTCAGAAGTACTGGAGTTTGGCAGAGGTGCTTTGCAGCTGCATTTTGAGACATACAAGGGTCAACCACTTCCAACTAGCTCTGACTTGACCACAAGAACATGCCCACGCAGATAAAGCCTGGACGTGTCCTGGAGCTAATTTTGCTTCACCTCCATGCTTAGATCTCCACTGTAAAGGGGTCTTTGTACTCTGCTGGCACAATTTTTGCTGGGTTCAAAGGAGTATTAGATTGCACGTGGGCTGGCCCTGGAATTCTCCACCCAGGGAATTCTCGGCCCACTCCCTTGAGCCCTAATGACTCGGCTGCCTTTTTTTTTTTTCTTTTCTTTTTTTAATTTTTATTTTAACTTTAGTTTACTTTACAACTCGGCTGCCTCTTAACCCTTAAATTCCTGTACTCCCCCCCTTCAGAGAGAAAGTATCTTTGGAGTTTGAGTTCTCCTTCCCCATCCTCTGACCATTGAATAAAGGTCTGTCTTGCTTGCATCAAACTCGGGTTCATCACTGGCAACAGGAACCAGAGCAGGGAAAGAGCTTCCTGACCCCGCTTCCTGTTCAGCAAGGCTCCAAGACNTTGCAGCTGCATTTTGAGACATACAAGGGTCAACCACTTCCAACTAGCTCTGACTTGACCACAAGAACATGCCCACGCAGATAAAGCCTGGACGTGTCCTGGAGCTAATTTTGCTTCACCTCCATGCTTAGATCTCCACTGTAAAGGGGTCTTTGTACTCTGCTGGCACAATTTTTGCTGGGTTCAAAGGAGTATTAGATTGCACGTGGGCTGGCCCTGGAATTCTCCACCCAGGGAATTCTCGGCCCACTCCCTTGAGCCCTAATGACTCGGCTGCCTTTTTTTTTTTTCTTTTCTTTTTTTAATTTTTATTTTAACTTTAGTTTACTTTACAACTCGGCTGCCTCTTAACCCTTAAATTCCTGTACTCCCCCCCTTCAGAGAGAAAGTATCTTTGGAGTTTGAGTTCTCCTTCCCCATCCTCTGACCATTGAATAAAGGTCTGTCTTGCTTGCATCAAACTCGGGTTCATCACTGGCAACAGGAACCAGAGCAGGGAAAGAGCTTCCTGACCCCGCTTCCTGTTCAGCAAGGCTCCAAGACGGGGGCCTTTTGTCTCATTTAGTAATGAGATCACCTAATGTCGAGCCTTCCATTTTTGAAAATCCATTTCCTGGCTCTGTGCCCCCTTACTTAGAGACCAGGAAAAGTGGTCATAGTGGAGAGAGGAGGAGGATTTGTGAAAATAGTCTGTCAACTACAAATTGGCACTTGCCAAGGGTACTTGCCATCTACATCTATAAGCATGAAATCAGGTGCTGCTGACCTTCAAGCCCCCTGAAGGGAGTTCAGGGTGGAGAGCAGAAATGAGGCAAACTGGGAAAATGGCCAGGACAGGTCTTCAGATAGTTAGATGTTCTCCAGCCCAGATTTAAGAGCCCAGTTCTTGTATCTCCTCATATCTAAAAAAGCATCAAAACCTTTCATGGTGACAGCTGCTCCTCATGACTAGCAAAGGCTTCACAAAACCAGCAGAAATCTTCTGGAAAAATATGTGCCTGATTGCATGTATTTCCACTTCATCAAAAATCACAGATACATTGAACTCCACCCCCCGCCTCCACCCCCTCTTTGGAGCACTTTCTCAGAGCTCTCTGAGGTGCTATCTCCTGGGCTGCAGTCTTCATTGTGTCCCCCAAAAAACTTAATTCGAGACTCTCACATTGTGCATGTATTTTTAAGTTGACATTCTTTGCAACAAGTTGCTGTGATTCTCTCTCAATTCCCACTGTCCCAAAGGGATGAAGTTTGGGGCTGTTACTTCCTTCAACTCAGCATAGTGGGGAGGATGCCAGGCCAGCCCTCAAGTTATAGACAGAAGGACTGGTGCCTGAGAAAGCTAAACCTGAGAAAAGCTAAACCTGCAAAGGCTGCCTCCAGCTGTCTGTTCGTGCATGCTCAGTTGCTCTTTCTGACCCCATGGACCATAGCCCTCCAGGCTGCTCTGTCCGTGGGATTCTCCAGGTAAGAATATTGGAGTGGGTTACCATGCCCTCCTCCAGGGGATGTTCTGGACCCAGGGATCGAATCCACATCTCCTACATCTTCTGCACTGCAGGTGGATTCTTTACGGCTGAGCAAAAGGGTCTGCTGCTGCTAAGTCACTTCAGTTGGGTCTGACTCTGTGCGACCCCATAGACGGCAGCCCACCAGGCTCCCCCGTCCCTGGGATTCTCCAGGCAAGAACACTGGAGTGGGTTGCCATTTCGTTCTCCAATGCATGAAAGTGAAAAGTGAAAGTGAAGTTGCTCAGTCGTGTCCGACTCTTAGTGACCCCATGGACTGGAGCCCACCAGGCTCTGCCGGCCATGGGATTTTCCAGGCAAGAGTACTGGAGTGGGTGCCATTGCCTTCTCTCGAGGTTGGTAAATAAAATCCAAAGAAAAACCACTTCATGGGATGCAGTTATTGCTCAGATGCCATCTAATAGTGCCACCTAAAGGAGTGGTGAGATCTTACAGTGGCAAGAATCTGGAGGTAAAAGTGAGATTCTTAGAATTGAAGATGGAGTCACAACTGACTAGAAATAGGTAACTTTATTCTGTAGAGGGTGATACCATTAACATCACCATGGGAAGTTGTTAGAGCTTAAAATTAATCAAGGGTTCATTACATAATTTGGGATTATTGTTCTCATTCACATTTTGCTATGTTAGGTTTTTGTTCCAACCTTGTGTCCCTGGTGGCTCAGATGGTAAAGAATCTACCTGCAGTGCACCAGACGAGGGTTCGATCCCTGGGTCAGGAAGATCCTCCGGAGAAGGAAATGGGAACCCACTCCAGTATTCTTGCCTGGAAAATCCCATGGGCAGAGGAGCCTGGTGCACTTCAGTCCATGGGGTCGCAAAACGTCAGACACGACTGAGCCAATAACACACACAGTGTATATTATAAGTGAAAAAATTTCAAAAATGACACATTGTGAAATTTGAAGTGAAGAAGAACTTTTTGGTGAATTTTATGCATATCCTTTCTCTGAGTGTCCAAGCAACATGTATACTAATGAAGATGATAATTCTACAGAATATAGTTCAGACAATGTGAATATTAGACCACAAAAAGACAAAAAACTTTAGTAACTGATTCTGATAAAGAGAGTGAAAATGAAGCTCACAGTGCTGAAGAGTGCTCCTTTACTTCTATGGAAGAGTGGATTGAAGACAATATTTCACAAAAATTAGACTCCACAGTTGTGTCAGGTATGACTGTTGAATGTAATAACCCACAAAGTGTTAGTAAGCTAACAGAATTAATTTTTAACTGGCCAAAAGAAAAATCACCATAGATGTGCATTTCTGCAAAAATCTCCCAGTCAATAATTAAGAGTGGGCTGAAGGACTGTGAAGAAGGCAGAGAACCAAGGAATTGATGCTTTTGAACTGTGGTGTTGGAAAAGTCTCTTGAGAGTCCCTTGGACTGCAAGGAGATCCAACCAGTCCATCCTGAAGGAGATCAGCCCTGGGATTTCTTTGGAAGGAACGACGCTAAAGCTGAAACTCCAGTACTTTGGCCACCTCATGCGAAGAGTTGACTCACTGGAAAAGACTCTGATGCTGGGAGGGATTGGGGGCAGGAGGAGAAGGGGACGACCGAGGATGAGATGGCTGGATGGCATCACTGACTCGATGGACATGAGTCTGAGTGAATTCCGGGAGTTGGTGTTGGACAGGGAGGCCTGGCGTGCTGTGATTCATGGGGTCGCAGAGTCAGATACGACTGGGCGACTGAACTGAACTGAACTGAAAAAGCCATAGAATTTTCTAACTTTCCATGGAAGAGCAGGGAAAGGTTACTCTGCCATGTAGAATATGTTGGGGTAATGGGAGATGAAAAATAAAGACATGGTTTGATGACATCTCTGAAGGGATAGAGTTATAGGATTTAACCAATAATCATTTGGTGGTGGGGGAAGGCTTGCATCAAAAATAGAGTGAAAAATACAAGCACAGTGAAACAGCAGGTCACTTTAAACCAAGGCTCAAAGACGACTCAGATTGCTCATGACAACAAGCAGCAGTCCTGAGGTTGAAACTCAACTTTTCAGCTCCTGAGTTTTAATACCTAGACAACATTTCCTGCTTTTTCATACTGTTCATGGAACCACAGACTGGTTCCAAATTGGGAAAGGAATACCTCAAGGCTGTATATTGTCACCCTGCTTATTTAACTTATATGCAGAGTACATCATGAGAAATGCTGGGCTAGATGAAGCACAAGCTGGAATCAAGATTGCTGGGAGAAATATCAATAACCTCAGATGTGCAGATGACACCACCCTTAAGGCAGAAAGTGAAGAAGAACTAAAGAGCCTCTTGAAGAAAGTGAGAGAAGAGAGTGAAAAAGTTGGCTTAAAGCTCAGCATTCAGAAAACTGAGATCATGGCATCCGGTCCCATCACTTCATGGCAAATAGACAGGGAAACAATGGAAACAGTAACAGACTTTATTTTGGGGGGCTCCAAAATCACTGCAGAGGGTGACTGCTGCCATGAAATTAAAAGACTCCTGCTCCCTAGAAGAAAAGCTATGACCAACCTAAATAGCATATTACAAAGCAGAGAATTACTTTGCCAGCGAAGGTCCATCTAGTCAAAGCTATGGTTTTTCCAGTAGTCATGTATGGATGTGAGAGTTGGACTACAAAGAAAGCTGAGCGCTGAAGAATTGATGCTTTTGAACCGTGATGCTGGAGAAGACTCTTGAGAGTCCCTTGGACTGCAAGGAGATCCAACCAGTCCATTGTAAAGGAAATCAGTCCTGAATATTCAGTGGAAGGGCTGATGCTGAAGCTGAAACTCCAATACTTTGGCCCCTGATGCAAAGAACTGACTCCTTGGAAAAGACCCTGATGCTGGGAAAGATTGAAGGCAGGAGGAGAAGGGGATGACAGAGAATGAGATGATTGGATGGCATCACTGACTCGGTGGACATGAGTTTGAGCAAGCTCTGGGAGTTGGTGATGGACAGGGAAGCCTGGTGTGCTGCAGTCCATGGGGTCGTAAAGAGTCAGACACGATGGAGTGACTGAATTGAACTGAACTGAACTGCTGAGTCCCCTCTAAGAATATGATTATGCTCCTCAAGGTCTGTCCTGTGTATGGTTTACAGGGATGGTTCACACTTGCCATAGCTCTGAAAGATTGTTTTGTAATTTAAAAAGCTGGTGAGATGCCTCTGAACAACGGAACATAGCCCAAGGCTGCAATTTTGTTTTCTGCATTACAGCATTTTAAAGCTACTAGTGCCCTGTTCTCTAAGATGAAAATAATACATCAGTGGGAGCTAAGTGAAAGAGAACAAGCTGGTCTCCAGGTGGCAGATAGTATATGAAGTCTACAGAAGGAACACTTCCTCTGGTCTATTAATAATTCAAAAGCCCTCTATCCTCAACCCTTCTTCACTCTCCAATTCCTTTTCCTTCTTTTCTTCCTACTTCTTTTCATTTCCTCTTTCCAAATAAATAGCCTCAGCTGACTGCCTGCACTTAAGTAATCAGAACACAATGCAGTTAACGACTGTTTACAAGATTCTTGCTAGTATTTTATTTTTTCCCTTTATAGTGTTTGGCCTTTAAAAGCAAGTGAATATGGAGACTTTTTTTTTTGGCTGCCTTTCTCTTTGGCATATGGTATTTATGCCTTTAAAACTTTTTTTGTTTCCATTCCAAAGCATTTCACTGATGAGATTTATCGAAATGCACCTACAAATCAGCCACTGAGAGATTGCCTGAACACTAAGCATTATTAGGAAAATGATCAGGCCAAGAAAATGATAACAAAGAGCGGGTTTAGGAAAAAGCCAGACCCCTAGCTCCTTTTAGGAGGGGTTATATGTTTCACCCCCAGAAATAATTCACCCAAGTCTGTCACCCTGAATAAAATTAGATTTTTCTTTTAGCTTCAGTAATAGACAATTCCTGGAAAACTGATGATCAGAAACATTTGGTAAAAAAATTATTTTTACTCAGAACCTAGATTTGTGATTTTATTTCTAGTGGAGGAATAGGACCCAAGAATCAGATATGCATCTGCCTACAAAGCTGCAGTTCCTCCCTCCCCCAATACTTGGGGCCCTGCATGGTAGGCACAAAGTATTAAGTGTTGTCAATATAATATAATTTTATTAAGATAATAGTCATAGTCTCTTTCCTCTTTTCAAGCATAAGTATCAATCACACTCTTGAGAGTCCCTTGGACAGCAAGAAGATAAAACCAGTCAATCCTAAAGGAAATCAATCCTGAATATTCACTGGAAGGACTGATGCTGAAGCTCCAATACTTTGGCCACCTGGTGTGCAGAGTCAACTCATTGGAAAAGACCCCGATGCTGGGAAAGATTGAAGGCAGGAGGAGAAGGGGACGACAGAGAATGAGATGGATCGATGGCATCCCTGACTCAATGGACACAAGTTTAAGCAAACTCTGGGAGATGGTGAAGGACAGGGAAGCCTGGCTTGCTACAGTCCATGGGGTTACAGAGTCAGACACAATTTAGGGACTGACCAACAATCAATCAGACGTTAAAGTATACGGTTGGCCATAATCTTTGGATTTTTTCATAACATCTTATGGGAAAACCTGAACAAATTTTCTGGCCAAACCAAAGCAAAAAAGAAAGTAAGAACAGCCAAGTATGAGGGAATTTTCCTCATTCATTTACTACTTTCTTTCAGTGTATTTCTTTAATATTTAGTCCTACTGAACTATTATAAACTTACTCATTTTATAAAAACATGGTCAAGCTTTGGTATATCTTGCTAGCGGCTGTCTTACCAAGGAGTTTAGTTCACT
This sequence comes from Redunca redunca, assembly GCA_006410935.1. Taxonomy (NCBI): domain Eukaryota; kingdom Metazoa; phylum Chordata; class Mammalia; order Artiodactyla; family Bovidae; genus Redunca; species Redunca redunca. Next base: position 100,318 of record SJYQ01001615.1, on the reverse strand, counting down.
ATAGGATGCAGATGGTGGTCTGTGGGTGAGCCCACCAAACTCTGCCACAGCCAGCGGTGACGATGCTTGTGCTAGGCTGGGCTGAGCTGGGCTAAAAGTGTGAAGCGAAGTGAAAGTGTTAGTCGCTCACTCGTGTCCATTCTTTCCCCATGGACTACAGTCCACCAGGTTCCTCTGTCCACGTGATTCTCCAGGCAGGAAAACTGGAGTGGGTTGCCATTCCCTTCTCCAGAGGATCTTCCTGACCCAGGGATTGAACCCAGGTCTCCTTCATTTCAGGCAGATTCTTTATAGTCTGAGCCACCTGAGAAGCCCTAAGGTCACCATCATACCTGCCGCCGTAGACCCCCAGCCCTAGCCCCTTCCCAGGCTACCTTCCAGACCAACTGTCTGTGCTGTCTCACTGTGACTAAATCTGACCTCCCTCCAAATTGGCTCTCTTCCTAATTTTTATAATTTTTAGAGGCAGTGCTATGCAGTAAAAAGAGTTGAAATGATGAAAAAGTGGGATTGAATCCAAGCTCTACATTTATTGTTTGATATGGGGCCAATGTTATTCTCCCAGGAGGCTTATTTTCCTCCTCTGTAAAATGTCAGGGAAAACGATCCCTGGAGTGGAGGATTGTGGGGGTTTAACAGGATAACATTCCTAAGGGCCTATCTTAGCGCCTGGGACAACACAGAAGCTAAATCCTCATGCACTTCCTCCCTTTTCCCTCTCTGGGAATGATACTGCCATTGCCTACAGTATCCAGGTTGGATGTGTTGATAGCAGTTCTTCTATCCCTCTCCTTTACCCAAGTAATATCCAATTACTTGAATAAGCTATATCCCTTATCCAAGAAATTCAATATTCAAACTAGCAAGAACCTTAGAAATCATAGCCATCTCATTTCTTGACACTACATAGAGACATAAGGAACCAATTACCCTAGCAATTCGACTTCTGTGTCAATTTCTTAACAGTCCTTTGGTGGTGGAATTTGTTACTTGACACTTGGTGATCAGAAAAATAAACCCCATCGAAAAACGGGCAGAAGACCTAAACAGACATTTCTCCAAAGAAGACATACAGATGGCCAATAAACAGGAAAAGATGCTCAACACTGCTCATTAATAGAGAAATGCAAATCAAAACTACAATGAAGTGTCACCTCACACCAATCAGAATGGCCATCACCAAAAAAATCTACAAGCAATAAATGCTGGAGAGGATGTGAATAAAAGGGGACCCTCTTGCATTGTTGGTAGGAATGTAAACTGATACAGCCATCATGGGAAACAGTATGGAGATTCTTAAAAAACTAGGAATAGATCGATACGTTCATGGTTAGTCGGTTCAGTTGTGCCCTGCTCTATGACCCAGCAATTCTACTACTGGTCATATACCCTGAGAAAACCACAATTCTAAAAGACACATATGCCCCAATGTTTATTGCAGCAATATTTACAGTAGCCAAGACACGGAGGCAACCTAGATGTCCATCGACAGATGAACGGATAAAGAAGTCGTGGCACACTTAAACAATGGAATATAACTCAGTCATAAAAGGGGACAGGTTTGAGTCAGTTGTAGTGAGGCAGATGGACCTAGAACCTCTTATACAGAGTGAAGTAAATCAGAAAGAAAGAAACAAGTATTGTATATTAACACATGCACATGGAATCTAGAAAATGGTACTGATGAACCTAGCAGAGAACAGGCTTAATGGACACAGCAGGGGAAGGTGAGGGTCAGATGAACTGAGAAAGTATCATTAACATATATACACTATTATGTGTAAAAAAGACAGTGGGAGGTTGCTAAATAACACAGGGAGCCCAGCCTGGCATTCTGTGATGACCTAGAAGGGTGTGTTGAGGGGAGAGGGGGAGGCTGAGGAAGGCAGGGAGATACACACACACACATATATACATACACACACATGTACACATATTTAATTATGATTGATTTCTGTTGGATAGCAGGAACAACACAAAATTGTAAAGCAATTGTCTACCAATTAAAAAATAAATGAAAATTTTAAAAAGATAATTCCAAAGAAAATAATATCAATTTTGAAAAGCTTAAAAACTGACTAGTTAATAACAATAGTGTGTATAGCCTCAGAAGTATTTACATCATGTTTATATACGCTAGAGTTCTTTCAAGTGGTTTATAGTAGAAAGTCCTAAGGGAATCACTCTGACAAGCAAAATAAGAACTAGATATGTTCACACATGTGTTCTTATACCACACCTGTTCTTCCTTTCCTGTTCCATGTTGAACACCCATGCACAACCCAGACCTTTACGCTCTTCTCCCTCTCATGTTCCATGTATGAAAATAAATAAATCATCTGCCATCAACACATCATATATGTGAAGACAAGAAAAATATAAATTATGTGAAGTGTTAAGTTATAAAGGAGAAGGCAATGGCACTCCACTCCAGTACTCTTGCCTGGAAAATCCCATGGATGGAGGAGCCTGGTGGGCTGCAGTCTATGGGGTCGCTGAGGGTCGGAGATGACTGAGTAACTTCACTTTCACTTTTCACTTTCATGCATTGGAGAAGGAAATGGCAACCCACTCCAGTGTTCTTGCCTGGAGAATCCCAGGGACGGGGGAGCCTGGCGGGCTGCCGTCTATGGGGTCGCACAGAGTCGGACACGACTGAAGCGACTTAGCAGTAGTAGTAGTAGTTAAGGTATAAATAATTAAATACTTGAAAGAATCAGAAGACTTGATTTCTTTAATTTTCATAGCTGCTGGATATACATATCATTCAGAGTTTTCTCAGTAATAAAACTAGAGCCAGAAAAGAAAAAAAGACCCTAGATCTAGTGAGAGCCTTATTGTGCTGAAATCTACAATTTGGAAGAGCAACACAGGGAAAGTTTCAGGAAGAGGTGACCTTCAGACTTGAATGTTTTGCTCCCTAGCCCAGGGCACTGACTAGATTCCAGGAGGAGATTCCAGGAGGGTCAAGCAAAAGGGGGAGAAAACCCACCACCACCTCGCAGTCCAGCGGATTACCTCTGAAAGGCGAAGGCATGCTCCCCACAGAACAGGATGGCAGCAGCAAGGACTCCCAAGCTATAAAGCTTCATCCCCACAGCAATTCGCTGTAAAACCAAACTCTCTGAACAGAAGAGTCCAAATAGCTGGTTACACAAGAGCCTTCTTTACACACTGGTTAAACTGTAATGGCCTGCTCCCTCTCGTTTCTGTGATCAATCGACTTCACTTCCATTTCCACCCTCAAAGAGAAAGTACGCTGAGTTGTTATTCTCAGTGTAAACTACCTAGAAAGTATGTAACTCTTCAAGGGAGATGAGCCAAGAATACCAAAGACAGTAAATACGGCAGAAACGCGTCTGGTTTGTTGAAGAATCAAAGCCATAGAGTGTTGATCCCTGGATCACAGTCCGTGCTGAGGGAGGTCCCCTGCGGAGTACTAATGAGCTCCTCTCTTGCTTTTGTCTTTTTCAGTCTGTTCCACCTAGGCGAAAACCTCGAAGGTGAGTTTTTCAAATTCATGACTGAGAAGAAGCACCTGTATGGAAGGTTATAGTATCTCCCTTTGGAGATCCATGTCCTTTCATGTTTTTAAAGTGTATGAGCGTGAAAGTCGCTCAGTTGTGTCTGACTCTTTGCGACCCCATGGACTATACAGTCCATGGAATTCTCCAGGCCAGAATACTGGAGTGGATCCTTCTGCACGGGATCTTCCCAACTCAGGGATCTAACCCAGCTCTCCCGCATTGCAGGCAGATTCTTTCCCAGCTGAGCCACCAAAGAAGCCCCCAAACCATCATCTTTGTCTTGGTATGCTGAGTTCTGGGTTCATTTGTTAGCATTTTCTTCAAATACAATAATCCATTCTCTGTGTCTTGTTGAGATTCATACTCAATTGAGGTGGGTTTTTTTTTTTTTAAGTCAATAGCTATGTAAATATTCCCCAAGTTTTGCAACTGGCTCTTTTTCACATTCATCCATGTTGTTTTTACATCTGTATTTTATTTTATTTTTTAAATATAAATTTATTTATTTTAATTGGAGGTTAATTACTTTACAATATTGTATTGGTTTTGCCATACTACATCTATATTTTAAAGGATCACTTAAAATATTTTCTTGTTCAATAACCAGGTCATGGAAGCAACCTAAATGTCCAGCAACAGAGGAATGAATAAAAAAGCTGTGGTGTACATATACACTACAGAATATTACTCAGCCATAAAAAGAAATGAAATTGTGCCATTTGCAGAGATGTGGATGAACCTAGAGTCATACAGGGTGAAGTAAGACAGAAAGAGGAAAACAAATATCATACATTAAAACATATATGTGGAATCTAGAAAAATGGTATAGATGAACTTACTTGTAAAGCGGAAATAGTGACACAGGCATACAGCACAAATGGATGGATACCAAGGGGAAAGGAGGGAGAGGGTGGATGGATTGGGACTGGCATAGACTCACTATTGATACTGTGTATGAAACAGATAAATAGATAAGTAATGCGATAACTGATGAGACCGTATAGCACAGGGAACTCTACGCGGTGCTCCGTGGTGACCAAAATGGGAAGGAAATCTAAGGAAGGGGGGCGATATGTACATGTGTGGCTGACTCACTTTGCTGTACCGCAGAAACTGACACAACTTTGTAAAGCAAATGCTGCTGCTGCTGCTAAGTCGCTTCAGTCGTGTCCGACTCTGTGTGACCCCATAGACGGCAGCCCACCAGGCTCCCCCGTCCCTGGGATTCTCCAGGCAAGAACACTGGAGTGGGTTGCCATTTCCTTCTCCAATGCATGAAAGGGAAAAGTGAAAGTGAAGTCGCTCAGTTGTGTCCGACTCATAGCGACCCCATGGACTGCAGCCGACCAGGCTCCTCCTTCCGTGGGATTTTCCAGGCAAGAGGACTGGAGTGGGGTGCCATCGCCTTCGCTAATGAAAAATATTTTACTGTTTGATTTTTTATGAATACTGTTTCTTCAGAGCTCTTGCTGAGAATCCTCAGAATACTTATTTTTAAGTCTGTGCCAGGCTGCTCTAGAAGCTTAATTGTATTGGGGGTGATTTTATGCTCTGGGCTTTGGTTTTATTGGCTGCCTCCCTTAGCATTTGATTTCTTCTGTGTTTTGGAACCTGGGTTTCTAAACTCATTTGGAAGCCTTTTGTTTTCTTTTCTTTCTTCCTCTTTGCTCACTCCTCTCTGCTTTGCACAAGTCTTCAAAGAGCCCCTGGCTTCCAAAGGTCTCACAGCGGTTTTCAGAGTTTCTATGCCGTGGTAACACTGTGACCTTCAAAGATCCAGTAATCAGTCAGGTGACATGACTTAGTCACTGGCTTATTTACTCCTGGTCTAGTTATTCTTTTGTCTCCTAGAGACCAGCAGCCGTCATAAACTTTCCTAGACGGCTGTGGGCAATGTCTTTTAAAAACTGGGGTACAATGAAATACAGATATTAAGTATATAGTTAGAGCTTCCAAAAAACACGTACACTTGAGTAACCCACACTTCTGCCTGATATAGAAAATTTTCATCACTTCAGAAAAATTTTGCATATTCCTTCCAATGAATTACTACCCCCCACCCCAACAATAGCTGCTCTGATTGTATAACACAGATTAATTTTGCCTGATCTAGAACTTCACAGAATCATACGTTGTCCTAGTTTCTTTGGGCTACTGAAAAACAAAAAAATACCATGGACTGGGTGGCTTAAACAATAAACTCTATTTCTCACAGTTCTGGAGAGTGGGAATCCAAGATCAAGGCACAGATTCAATGTCTGATGAGGACCTGCTTCCTGGCCCCCTTCTTGCTGTATCCTTCTGTGGTAGAAAGAAAGATGGACAGCTCTCTGGGGTCTCTTTTATAAGGGCACTAACCCCATTTATGGGGGCTCCACCATCATGACCTAATCATCTCCTAAAGACCCCCACATCCAAATACCATCACATTGGGGCTTAGGTTTCAACAAGTAAATGAGGGGCAGCTGGGGAGCAGGGACACAAACATTCAGTCTACATCATGTGGCGTGTGCTCTTCTGGGTTAAACTTTCTTCACTCAGGGTATTTTAAAAATTCTTTCATGTTGCTGCATGTGCGAGCAATTCATTGCTATTTATTGCTGAGTGATATAACACTGCTTATCCATTTTCCTGCTAATGAACATCTGAGATGTTTTCAGCTGGGGACTACTATGGATAGAGTTGCTATGAATATACTTGTACAGAGCTTTTTTGAAGGACTAATGTTTTTGTTTCTCTTGCATAAATATCTGGGAAGGGAATTGCTAGGTCAGAGATGCTTAGTTTTATAAGAAACTCCAGTGTCTTTTTTCAAGGTGGTTGTATCATTTTGCATGCCCCCCAACCATATATTGGACTTCCCAGGTGGCTCAGTGGTAAAGAATCCCTCTGCAATACAGGAGAACTGGATTCGATCCCTGGGTCAGGAAGATCCCCTAGAGAAGGAAATGGCAACCCACTCCAGTGTTCTTGCCTGGAGAATCCCCATGGACAGAGGAGCCTTGCAGGCTACAGTCCATGGGGTCTCAAAGAGTCAGACATGACTTAGGGACTAAACAATAACAACCACCACATGTTAGAGTTCTAGTTGGTCTGTATCCTTGTTATCGGATGCAGTCTTTTGCATTTTAGGTATTCTAGTAAGTGCACGGGGGTGTCTAATTTGGGCTTTGAATTAAATTTCTTTCTTTTTTTTTTTTGAATTAAATTTCTAAGACTGATAACGTTGAGAAACTTTTCTGTGCTTATTGGCCATAATTATATGTGTGTGCATGTGCATGTGCATTCCAACTGTTTGCCAGATTTTTAATCGGATGGTTTATTACTGATTTGTAGGAGGTATTTTTATACTCTGGACATCTATGTGTGCTACTGGAATGGGTTGGAATACTGGAATGAGTTGCCATGCCCTCCTGCAGGGGATCTTCCTGACCCAGGGGTGAAACCCACGTCTCTTATGCCTCCTGCATTGGCAGGTGGGTTATTTACCACTAGTGCCACCTGAGATACCCCTGGACATCTATCTATATGACACCATAAAAGGCAAAACTGCAGATACAGAAAATAGGCTAGTTGTTGCCAGGTATTGAGACTGGGAAGGAAGTGATTAACCTATGAAGAGGTACACGAGAACTTTTTGGAGTAGAGGGAAAATTCTGTGTTTTGATTATAGTGGTAGTTACACAATTGGGTACAGCCAAAATTCCTCAAATTTCCTCAGACTTAACTGTTAAATATATTGCATGAAGAGCAAGAGAGACAGACAGACAGAGAGAAAGTGAAAACACAACAGCTTGATCAGGAGGACTCCATCTACCCTAGCTCACAGACAAATCTCTTAGCTTCTCAAAGGTGCAGTTTCCCCTTCAGAAAAATGGGGTTAATGATAAGCTATCTCTGAGGACTATTGTGGGAATTCAGAGGTATCTCATCTGAAAGTGACTGGCAAAACCGGTGTTCAGTATGTCCCATTCATCAAGAAAAAGTTAAGTTGGGAAGGGATCTGATTGGGGCCAAAGGGTTCTCTGCCCAGAGCCTTATCCAGGTCATGGTGACCTTGGGGACAACTGTCCTCGCCTTTTGCTGCTCCCAAAGAGAGGATGAGACACGGGCCCAGAAGCCAATCTGGTCCTGGGGGACTGATTTCAATGAATCACGCCCCTGGGGCCCAGCTAATTTGTATATTTACTCTTGAGTCAATTTGGAACACTAGATGGCAGAAACAATACAGCAAGTGTTTCTTCAAGAGCTGTAAACTTCTGTTTTGGGGGCTTCCCTAGAGGCTCAGTGGTAGAAACTTCACCTGCCAATGCAGGAGATGAAAGAGATGCAGGTTTGATCCCTGGGTCAGGAAGGTCTCTGGAGTAGGGAATGGCCACCCACTCCAGTATTCTTGCCTGGAGAATCCCACAGACAGAGGAGCCTGGAGGGCTATAGTCCATGGGGTCGTAAGGAGTTGGACACGACTGAACGACGACAATAACAACCATGATCCAGTCTGGCCTAGATTTGGATATGCAGCTCAGGCGTCCTGTTAGGTAATCACTGAGAGAGTCGATTAATTTCACGGCATTTTATCATGAGTTCAGGTGCAGCTCAATTTACAAGTTTTCCTTTCAAAATCATTCAGCCATTAAAGCTGCATAATCTTGGGAGGTTTGGAAGACACATAACTGATAAACATTCTTTCCTTCCACACACTCTCTCTCATGTTTATTCATGCAGAGCGAAGGTTTTATAATTTACACAAAGGGCTGGTCTATCCAGCCCCCTGTGTTTCTGAAGGGGAGGAAAGATGATGCCTTTCGGGAGCCACTACAGAAGGAGATTTGAGGCTTGAAGGCAGAGAGCTGCATCCCAGGTTCTGATGCTTCAGCTGCAAATACTGAGTTGGGGACTTGTGGCACCGGGAGTGTTAGTAGGTACCCGAACAGGTAAATGCTTGTTGGCTGCATGGTTAAATTGCGAAGAAAGCAGGGTTTGTCCTTAAAACACTTTCCTTCCCTCATTCCCTGTTTCTAACCATTGCTCCTCTTTATTGGTCTCCCTGCTTTTTAAACATGCTGTAGCCCATCAGTTCTGAAACTTGACTGCCAATAAAAGCCATCTGGACATCTTTTAAATATACAGCTGCCCTGCCTGCCCATCAGATCATTATATCAGATCCTCAGAGGGCAGGGCATAAACACCAGCATCTTATAAATCTCCCAAGACGATTCCATTGTGCAGCCAGGGCGTCAAACAACTGGGCTGGACCAGTGCTTCTCCAGGGGTGGCCTGTGAGTCCCGTAATCTCTGAGGATATATAGGGAAAATGCAGACTTCAGGGCCCACCAGCCCTCTAAGCACTGAATCTCATGGTAGGATCTGAAACATTTGCTTTAAAATTCTCCAGGTGATTCTCAAGCATCCTTGAGTCTGATAATCAGCCCTGCTCCTTGCACTAGTCCATCTGTTGTTGGTGTTATTTTTTTTGATGTGGACCATTTTTAAAGTCTTAATTAAATTTCTTACAATATTGCTCTGCTTTATGTTTGTTTTGGTTTTTTTGGTCACAAGGCAAGTGGGATCTTAGTTCCCTGACCAGGGATCGAACCTGCACCCCCTGCCTTAGAAGGTGAAGTCTTAACCACTGGACCACCAGGGAAGTCCCAGTCCATCTCTTTCTCGTGAATAAGGCTCTCTAGTCTTACAGTTCCTCAAAAGTAACCAGCTTCTTCCATCTGCTGGACCTTTGCATATTATATCTGTTCGATCAGAAGGCACTTTGCTCTCTCTTTGCCGGTAGGAAACTGGCAAAGGTATCAGTGATGCAGCTATCTCTCCAGAAAGTCACTGTAAAGTGTGGGTTTTGGAGGAGAAAAGAGTAGGCACTGAAGGGCCAGTTAGGTTTACCAAGTCACCCAACTAGCACTCTGGATGTCATAGAGAGATTGCTAGAGATGGTGGGAGAAAATTCAGCAGGCTTGATGTGGGTATGGAAGGAACATAACATACAAGGGTAAGGAAGGAGAAAAGACTTAAGTGACGTGGCACCAAGAGGGTGGGATGCACTGAAGCGGCAGCTCTGGGCAGCCGGTAAGAGAAGCTCTTCCAAGAGACACCTTAAGGGGACCCTGAAGGACCAGGGAGGGGCATGCAGTCTTGGAGGCCTGGGGGTGGGTGTCACCAAGAAGAAAGGGACGAAGGGGGAGAGGGATAGCAAAAGGCAAGGCTGAGCGATGAGGGTATACCTAGGTGGAGGGCAGAACCACATCAGCTATCTCACATGGACAATGACGATGGGAAAATGTTGGGGGAGGGCTATTTTAATCTCTCAAATCTAGAGTAATTGGGAAAGGATGATTTAACATTGGTTAAAATTTAGCTGCCTGTCAACTGTAGATCTTTTAGGAAGGTTTCTACTCTTAGGACCTCCCTGGTGGTCCAGTGGGTAAGACTCTGTGTTCCCAGTGAATGGGGCCAAGGTTTGACCCCTGGTCAGAGGACTAGATCCTGAACGCTGCAACTAAGAGATCCGTGCTAAGTCACTTTAGCCATGTCTGACTCTTCGCTGTGAACAGCAGCCCTCCAGGCTCCTCTGTCCACAGAGATTTTCCAGGCAACAACACTGGAGTGGGTTGCCATGCCCTCCTCCAGGGGATCTTCCTGACCCAGGGATAGAACCCGCGTCTCTTATGTCTCCTGCATTGGCAGGCATATTCTTTACCACTAATGCCACCTGGGAAGTCCAAGAGATCCCACATGTGGCGAAGATCCCAAGTGCTGCAAGACCCAGCACAGCCAAATAAATAAATATAGTGTTAGTCGCTCAGTCGCACCCGACTCTTCACGACCCCATGGACTGCAGCCCTCTGTCCATGAGATTTTCCAGGCAAGGATACTGGAGTGGGTTGCCATTTCCTTCTCCAGGGGATCTTCCCAACCCAGGAATTGAACCCAGGTCTCCTGCACTGCAGGCAGATTCTTTACCAACTGAGCTACAAGGGAAGCCCAAAATATAGATAAATAGATATTAAAAAAGAGAAGACATCTCTTTCATGACAGTGTTTCTCAAACTTTAATGAGAAAACCCATGGATTAACTGGGAACCTTATTCAACTGATTATGATACATTAGGTCTGGGGTGGGGATGAGATTCTGTCGTTCTAACCTGCTTTTAGGTGCCCCTGGCCTGAGCCTCAAACTTCAAGCAAGGAGGTTTGAACATTCTGACTCTTAACAGTGGGCCCCTGGTCTAGCCCAGCCCAACAATGCTGCCAGCCAGATCATTAATTCTTATGCTGTATTGCACAGAACTTTAGAATTAAATATTTGTATGCATTTATAATCCTCTAAAAAGTTGTTATTCCAAAAATTATATACAGTAACTCTTTATTAACCAATATACTTATTTAAATGGCACCCCACTCCAGTACTCTTGCCTGGAAAATCCCATGGATGGAGGAGCCTGGAAGGCTGCAGTCCATGGGGTCGCTGAGGGTCGGACACGACTGAGCGACTTCACTTTCACTTTTCACTTTCATGCATTGGGGAAGGAAATGGCAACCCACTCCAGTGTTCTTGCCTGGAGAATCCCAGGGACGGGGGAGCCTGGTGGGCTGCTGTCTATGGGAAGCACAGAGTCGGACACAACTGAAGTGACTTACAGCAGCTTAGCGGCCCCATTTTTTACATGCCTATTAATATTGGGTTGGCCAAGAGGTTCATTTGGGTTTTTCTGTGAGATGGTATGGAAAAACCTGAATGAACTTTTTGATCAACCCAATATAAAAATCCCAATCCCTGCCATTTCCCCAACCTGTCCCTGAGTTGTTACAGGTGAGATCATGGGTACTGACTGGTTTATCTGTGTTTTTATGCTGGACCTAACGTGGATTACTAAGTATATGTAGACATTAAACATGAGAAAACATTTACACAATTTTCTTTTTCCTTTATTTTTTTTGGTCACCCACGCACAGCCTCAGTTGGTAAACTCTTACAAAAAATGGGGAGAGAGAACATTGTGGAAACAGCGGTCCTTGGCAGCTGAGAGTTTAATTATTGGAATTTTATTAGGAAACTGTCAGAGGAACTAGATTTCACAAGAGGCTCAGTCAGGACCGCTGACTTGTGCGGAGCATCAACTCCGCTCATGGGATCATGGGCTGGCAGAGATGTACCATGTCCAACTCCCTAAGCAGCGCCAGCGTTTAATCCGAGAGCACTGTACATCTTGGGGGCGGGGGGGCAAAGAGCAAAGGTTGATGGCAGCTCCACAGCTGCTGACTGACAAAAGGTAGAGTAACTGCAGGAAGGTGGGCCTTGGAGCCACCCAGGTACACCGGGGGTCCAAGGGGATGTCTCTTCTGTATTAAGGATCAGTCCAAGATGGGCTGGTTTAAGGTGGACTGAGTTTCCATACTTTTTACAATCGAGACCACAACTGTGCTCTATAATCGTGTCTCACTTTTTTGCGACACCATGGACTGTAGCTGGCCAGGCTCTTCTGTCCATGGAATTCTCCAGGCAGGAATATGGAGTGAGTTGCCATCTCCTTCTCCAGGGGACTTCCCTACCCAGGGATTGAACCCCTATCTCCTGCTTTGGCAGGCGGGCTCTTTACCCCTGAGCCACCTGGGAACCCCATGTGTGTTTAGGTTGATAAAATCACTAGATCGGCTGAGACTTGAAAATCTCCTCTAGTCTAGTGCATTGCCTCAGCCAGGCTCGAATGGCATAATTTCCAAACAAACAGGAATCCATCCCTTTCCAAAAACTGCCGAAAGGTCTGTTTCACAACTCTTCTCCCAATGACTTCTCTCTGCTTGGCATCTCTCACAGTCGGGAAACATTTGTTTACATCTAATACAAATCAATTTTAAAAAGCTAACCAGCTCTCATTAAAAATCTAGCAAGTCCTTGGCACTGCTGGGGACGGGAGCCTGACGGGGCATGGTTCCTGCCCACTTCTTACTAGTTGGAGCTCAACTCTTCTGTAAAATGTTGCTAATCTTTCCTTCAGAAATAATTCCCCCTCCCCTGAATCCCCTAAGCTTCCCTGGTAGCCCAGATGGTAAAGAATCTGCCTACAATGCAGGAGACCTGAGTTTGATTCCTAGGTGGGGAAGGTCCCCTGAAGAAGGGCATGGCAACCCACTCCAGTATTCTTGCCTGGGGAATCCCAAGGACAGAGGAGCCTGGCGGGCTACAGCCCATGGGGTTGCAGAGTCGGCCATGACTGAAGTGGCTTAGCATACATGTACATAAGCCCCCATACTTCATTTATAAATTTGTTATAGCAGGGATCACATTCTGCTTTTGATTACATTTTCCCCGTGCATATTATCTCCTTGCTGGATTAACCTGCTTTAGACAGAAAATGGAGACGATGGGAGGGGTTCAAGCCATCCTAGCTCAGGGCTCTTTGTCAAATACTTTGAGAAAACTTCAAAGGAGGATTTAATCGTTACTTTCCAATGTTCAATATCTTTGCCAGAGCAGAAACTTGATTAAGTACCTGTTAAATGAAAATGAACATTCTGAGCACAAGTGGACACAGTCTTCACTGTGGCTTTATTTGCTGTAGCAAAGGATGGAAGCAACCTAAATATTAATTTATCGGCCACTGGTTAGATACAGGTTGGTACAGCCGTATGACAGCATACTATGCGTCTGTTGAAAAGATTGAGGCCGGTCTCTATTTGCCAACATGGAGCAATCTCAAAGGTACGGTGTGAAGAAAACACACAATGTTGTGTATGGCATGCTAACATATCCAGTAAAAAGTGTGTGTGTGTGCAACAAGAGCACAGAATGTTTCTAAAGGGTACAAACTGAGGGATTGGGACAGAGGGTGTGGTGGGCTGATAAACCAGCCCTCAGGGGATAAAAATCCCTATCTGTAGAGTCTGGTTGTTTATGTGGTGTAAATACCCTCATCCTACCCAACTTCAAAATATGTTCTGAGCCAACTAGAGCCGATATGAACTGGCTTCAAAGAGACAGAGGTGGGAAGGTGGCAGGTTTTCACTGTAGAGCCTTTGGTACAATTTCACTTTCTGATGTCATACTTGGATAGGCTAAAATGTTAATAATAAACTCTTAAATGTTGAAGGGACTTCCCTGGTGGCCCAGTGGCTAAGACCCCGTGTTCCCAATGCACGGGGCCCACATTACACCCCTGGTCGGGGAACTAGATCCCACATGCTGTAATTAAGAGTTTGCCTGCCCCAACCAGAGATCCCATATACTGCAATGAAGACCTGGTGCAGCCAAATAAAGAATTTATCTCAAAAAAATAATCATGAGATTACATGGGTTGAAAAAAGAAATGTAACTAGTGGGATATCCACTAGAGTGAAAAATTAAAAAAAGGAAATAGCATTAAAAACCTAAAAAAATCTTTTAAGAAAAATTGTCCTGATTTGATCACTATATTCCATTGCCCTCCAGTCTGCAAGACTCTTAGTTTTCTTCCCTTGATAGTATTCGGCTTACCTGTAGCTGTTCAGTCCACCTGGTCAGGACTTATCAAGGCAGTCTTACATACAAAAGACAACACTTACCATTAGTAACCTCTCGATATGTAGGGAAGGCCACTACCTTGAATGTGTAGAAGCTGCAGGAATATTAGGCCAGAAAAGAGCCATCTCCAAAGAGCGCTGCTGGAGAAGCCAGGACACACAGCTTAAGCACAAGAGCCCAACTTTCCGGCGGCTGTGTGGGTGAGGGACACCTCGGGAAGTCAGGATGTGACCACGCCAAGGAGCAGCCTACCCGAGGGAGCCAGTTACAGCAGAATTCTTCAGCACTCAGCATCCTCGGCACGCGTCCTTCTGCAGCATCACCCCCGCCAGCCCGTGTGAGGCCCGGACTAGGGAGGAGACGCCAGGGGCTGCCAGCCCCAAAGATTCCTCCTCAGATCACTTAGAAACCCTCTCACACCAATCCCCAAGTCTGGCTTTTGGGCACGAGCGGATTCCATGTGTTTCTGAGAATTTGTGTCTTACCTTTCATTTTGACCTCCTCGTGGTCCGACTCCTGCCAACTTACTCTTCAGCTTTCAACTAAAATATTTCTCCTTCGGTGGTTTCCTCTGTTGTAAGCCCCTCTCGCCCTGCCCTCATCAATGACTCGTAGCACCTGTCAGTGGATTTGTTTTTCCTGATCAGTCTCTGTCGATCAGCTGAGCTCAAGGCCTGCCTCATTTACGGGCATATTTCCCAAACCTGGCACATGTGGGGCCTCAGTGCATGTTGGCTGAATGAGTAACTTACAGTACACACTCATGAAACCTTCAGAAGACGTCCGATACGGGGAACATTTTATTTGGAGAGATCTTGATTGAGCATTATTTTATCTTCATTTTCCATTAAGGCAGTAATATTCCTCCTGGAGGCCGATGGGGGGAGAATCGTCTGGGGGCTACATTAAGTGCAGACTAAGACAAAGCCAATCACTTTGCAATCAGATGCAGCAGAAACACAGATAATGGGCTGGGAGAAGCCATATCTCAGCTTCCTGAGCCCACTGACAAGGAGCAGATCGGGGCAGTGCATTTCAGCCGCTTTGAAAAATGACTAAGTTCCACTACACACCACCCCTAAAGCAGATACCTCCTCCCTGAGCCCTTCCACCATGACAGAAGGGGTCTGGCATTGGTGCCCAATGCTCTGTTGCTATTTAAGCCTTTGGTAAGTTTTCAAGGAAACTGCAGTCTATTAGAACTGCTCAAGAGCACAGTGTTCCTTGGGTTTTGTTTAGGAATTCTTTAAATATCCAGTAAATTAGCTCTTCATTAAGCGACTGTGCCAGTTCCCAGCCAGCGTGATACCTGGCTAGGTATGTGTATATGTGAGTGTGTTGGTGGGGGTCAGGTTTGGGGTTGAGGTGGGGGCACTGTTCATTGGCACATATGACCCCTGGGCATTTGGGGGTACCAAAAAAGTAAACATTGATCCTATGGCCCGGCAGACATCACATGCACTAAGATCTAACAGCAAATGAAATTAGAGCAAGGCAGTTCCCAGTCACCAGATATCTAGCCACACTGTAATAACTAGATCTAATGAAAACATTAGTCGCTCAGTCATGTCCGACTCTTTGCGACCCCATGGACTGTAGCCCGCCAGGCTCCTCTGTCCATGGAATTCTCCAGGCAAGAATACTGGACTGGGCTGCTGTTTCCTTCTCCAAGATCTAATACACAGGGCTAAATACACAGAGGCAGCCCCTGAGACCAGAAACTTTGTTATGACTCCACACTACCCTCTAGTGGTTTGCTGCTCAATGACACCCTCCTTGAACACTACCTTCCACCAACAGTTAACCATCTATCTGAAGGCACGGCATTTAAGATAGTAGATCTGGTCAGAGCCCAGATCCTAGGGTTAAAAACAGAGGGCTTCTCATTGGCTGAAAAAATAAAATCTGATGACATCTGGGACCCTAGTGTTGAGAAAATGCTCTGATGATAAGTCTTACTTCTGGAGATTAGCAGACACAGTTCTAAGAAAATGTTCTGATGATAAGTCTTAGGTCTGGAGGTTACCAGACACTCTTAGGGACCCCAATACAGCCTGATTTGTCAGATGACCCAGAAGGCCCAGAAAGGAGGGGGCCAGCAGAGGGGAGCCACAGAGAGGGCAGGTTCTGCGGGGGTGGAGAGCAAAGTCACAACAGGTAGACCCAGGTAGAAGGGCAACAGAAAGGAGGCTTGTAACAGAGCAAACGCTGGCCTCCAGAAGCCAGCTTTAGGGCCGGTTTCACGATTCTCCCCTCCGATGATTCTCCCCTCCTGGTTCTCACCCCGAACAAGAAGGCAGACAGTCTAAGCTGGTTTGAAAGATTATGTTAAAATGAACTACATTTGAGACTTCTATACCTGACTACAACGGCAAAGGCAGGAAAGGTGCCTGGGAAGTAAGATCACTTTTTCTCTACATTTTCAAAGAAGCCATCAATTCAGTGATAAAAAAATATTTGTAAGAGACTGGGTCTTTCGCAAAGAATAAAGCACTTTTTGTTAAATACATGAAGGCTACTTGGCTGAACAGATACACATTTTTTTTTGGAACTGTGTATAATGTCATCGAGTTGAAACTTTGGAATGGCTGACTCCTCCCGTGTTTCCTGGGAGCACTGGGCGTGAGCAGCCAGAGACCCACGTAGACCCTACCCCGCCCACTGGGCCTTACACCCTCTTCATTCCTTTCCCCATGAGGCAAGCGAACACGGTCATGACCATCTTAGGGTTCACTTCCACCAAGTCTTCTGGAAGTGCATACACTCTCGCTCCAATTTTTCGGGCCATGGAGATGGCATACCTAAAAGAGAAAAGAGGAGGGATGAGGGGAGCCTGAGCAAGTATGAAGGGGACCCCTCAGGGTCAGAGTTATTGTCACTATATATAATATATGTTATATACTCTGTGAAAGAAAGTGAACGTGTTGGTCACTATGTTGTGTCTGACTCTTTGCAACCCAATGGACTATAGCCTGCCAGGCTCCTCTGTCCATGGAATTCTCCAGGCAAGAATTCTGGAATGGGTTGCCATTCCCTTCTCCAGGGGATCTTCCCAGACCCAGGGATCATACCCGGGTTTTCTGCACTGCAGGCAGATTCTTTACCATCTGAGGCACCAGCGGAGCCTTCTACACTGTAAACCATCTACTATGCCGAGGTCACTCCTGGTACGGCTGGAGCCAGTCGACCACTGGCTTCCTCTCGAGGTTTGTGCACAAGTCTTAGCTTGACAAAGCTCCCGACTCCATCAAACCTGCTGTCCAGCCTCATGATAATTACCAAATGTATCACTTGTCCTTAAAGAGCTTCCTAGCTCCCACCACTTTTGGTGCTTATTTGCTTGAGCTCTACTGTGGTAGAAAAAGAGTGTGTGCTAGGGAAGGACCGCAGACTCCACTTCAGCTACAGAACATTGTTTACAAGGCAGAAAAAAAAGAGGAAATGCATCTGTAATACCATGACCCTACCCATCAATTCTTTCTTTACTTTTTTAAATCTTTTTTGGCTGCAAGGAATATGGGATCTCAGTTCCCTGACCAGGAATCGAACCCACGTCCCCTGCTTTGGAACCTCAGAGTCTTAACCACTGGATATCCAGGGAATTTCACCCTACCCCCATTCTTTCCTTTTCTTCCCCATCCATTCTTTTCTTCCTTCTTCCATTCTAATTCTTGCGCATATGCATGTGTATTTATTTATGCTACTATAATCGTAGAATAACCAGAGTTTTATATTACACATTTTTCACATAAGATTACCATAGCTGCATCAGAATATTTTTGCTCTGTTTATAGTTACAGGAAGATAGTTTTATTAGTTGTAGTCTACTTGCAAATGAGCCCACACTATTATTATCTGGCAGTTCTTTTATTCTGCTCATTCGTTATCTAGCAACCTCTTACAATGGCTGCTCCAGAGATTCTTCATTCCACCCAAGGCCCTGTGACTCCCTCCACTCTTCTGAAATGACTTTACTCGTACTTCAGTGATTACATTAATTTAAGAGCTCCAGGCAAGAGTATCCCCATTCTTTCTCCTTGTCCATCTCTCAGTCACTTCCTCTATATTAATGATTAATGAAGTACCATTAATTTTTCCATTATAAAATATAGAGGAAAAGTTGTTCAAAAATTAGAAAACAGAACTTTAACAATATGCATGATCTTGCCAATATAGCCATTTTTAGGATTCTATATTTTGGGCTTCCCTGGCGGCTCAGATGGTAAAGAATGTACCTGGCATGTAGGAGACCCAGGTTCCACCCCCGGGTGGGGAAGATCCCCTGGAGATGGGAACAGATACCCTCTCTAGTAAGAATACTGGAGAATTCCACGGGCAGAGGAACCTGGAGGGCTACAGTCCATGGCGTTGCAAAAGAGTTAGCGACTACACAACAAGAACACTCACTCTGCGTGTAATGCAAAGAGCGGCTGTTCTCAAACCGGTGACGACTCTGGCCTTGAACCCCACCCCTGTCCAGGTACATCCATGGATATTCACAAATAGGGTGTTTAACTCCACACCCACCATATACAAACTCTACTCAGGAAATCTCCTATAGATTATGATAAGGAAATTAGTGTTAAGAAATTGTAGGCTTGCTTATCAGTCGGAAGTCAACTGTTTTCCATTTCAATTGTTACCAGTTGTGTTTTTGTCTTGTTCCCTCTCAACCCTGGAGCCTTAAACTGTCACTGCACAGTAGCAAATATAAGGGTGATGGGACGCAATAAGTCACAAGAAGAAAAAGCCTCAGTAGCGAAACTAAATTGTCTGCATGGAGGCATGGGTGCTAGACTTCACAGCCACCCGCTCCTTCCCTCTCTGACCTTGGGCTTGTTTACGTACTTAGCATTGTTGAGTTTCTCTTCTTCATTCAGGTTCTCCGTCTTCAGAAGGTCATAGTTAATGGAACCTGGCTGAATGGCATCGATGAGATCAAGGACCGGCAGACTTGTGCTGATCTTCGGGTCCTGCACAGAGAGAAAGCATGGTTTCATCAATATGCTCCCAGGTTACTTCTGTTAGGCTCAAGGAAAGTGGGTGATTCTTTTCATTTTTCGGTTGCTCCATGTGGCATGTTCGCTCATAGCTCAGTTGGTAAGGAATCCTCCTGCAATGCAGGAGACCCCAGTTCAATTCCTGGGTTGGGAAGATCTGCTGGAGAAGGGATAGGCTACCCACTCCAGTACTCTTGGGCTTCCCTTGTAGCTCAGCTGGTAAAGAATCCACCTGCACTGTGGGAGACCTGGGTTCGAAAGATCCCCTGGAGAAGGGAAAGGCTACCCGCTCCAGTATTCTGGCCTGGAGAATTCCATGGACTGTATAGTCATGGGGTCGCAAAGAGTCAGACAAGACTGAGCGACTTTCACTTTCACTTTCCGTGTGCCACGTGGGAGCTTAGTCCCCTCACCAGGGATGGAACGTGTCCCCTGCATTGGAAGTGTGGAGACTTAACCACTGGACCACCAAGAACGTCCCTTCTCTTTCCTTTTAAATATGAAATATATACATCCTGGTCTGGGAAATGCCACAGTGCGGCACACGGTGTTTCAAACCAAGTGCTGTTTCTCTAGGGGGCGTCAGTAGCTTCCTGGTGGCTTACTATGCAGAGGAAACCCATTGTCTGCCAACAGACAGGGAGTCGTTCACCCAGAGCTGGGAATGCACGAAACTCTGCTCTCTCTTGGGTACCTGCGAGTACAGACAGGGAGAGGCGATTGCATGTCACTATCTGAGCACAGTCAAGTCTAAGCACCTCATACCTTGAGGGTCCAAATCAGAGTCAATTCTAACCAAGAAACAAGACATGGGACCCCTGCAAGATGCTAGGTCTCCAGCACAGGGCCTCTGCAGAGGTACAAAAATATTTTAAAAAGATAGGAAGGGTAGGGACTCCATTGGTGACAGTCCAGTGGTTAAGACTCTTCCAATGGAGGGGGTATGGGTTCGATCTCTGGTTGGGGAACTAAGATCCCACATGCTGCGCAACATGGCCAAGAAATAAAAATGAATGAAATAATAATAATAAAACAACATAAAAAATAGGACGGGTCCATTTTTACTTATTCCTGGGTAATATAAAGTTGCTCACTCGTGTCCAACTCTCTGCAACCCCGTGGACTATAGCCCACCAGGTTCCTCTGTCCCTGGAACTCTCCAGGCAAGAATACTGGAGTGGGCTGCCATTTCCTTCTCCAGGGGATCTTCCCAACCCAGGGATCGAACCCAGGTCTTCTGCATTGCAGGCAGACTCGTTACTGTCTGAGCCACAAGGGAAGCCCAGGTAATATAAGACCTACCACAAAATTAAAATCAATATACATATAACCATACTCTAATTTCCATTATTAGCCAGAGCTTCTATCTCCATAGAATTTTTTGGTGAAGAAGCACAAGGAAAGCAAAATGGACAGACTGAAGTTTCAGCTTCTTCCCTACTTTCTTCCCACATTCTTGGGGGGCTGATGGGCAGTGAGATGGTCAGCAGTCAGCAGCGTGCATAGGTGAGGGGGGACCAGGACTGTTTCCACAGTGGCTAATGGGGGGATGGGCTATGCTCATTTTTTGAAAAGTTTCACTTAAAATCCCAGTCTGGTTCTCTGTGATGACCTAGAGGGGTAGGACAGGGGGAGGGGAAGGAGGCTCAAGAGGGAGGTGATATATGTATAATTATGGCTCATTCACATTGTTGCACAGCAGAAACCAATACAACATTGTAAAAATTAAACAACAATAAAAAGAAAAGAAAAAAAAGCAATGTGGGGCTAATTAGACATTTTCCTTTCTTTTTTTTTTTTTGACCTATTCTGTAATGACTTGGTGAGAAGACAGGAGAAAATTCACCCTGAGCATCACAAGGAGAAAAAAATTGTCAAACATTCTGAAGAGGAGCACCTCAGAAACTGCCAGGTAATGAAATGGGCTGCATTCCTGTAAAGTGGCAGCTGGTCTACCAAGAGACGCACTCCCGGGACTGTTTAACCATCGTTTCATAGCCATGGTCACGTGACCTACAGATACACTCTGCTCTAGAACCCCACCTTGCAGTGAAAGGTGCTTTCCCCTCCCTAGTGGACACCACCTGCAGTTACTAGCTGTGACTTCAGGAGTTAAATGAGCCCCAGATTCCTCATTATACAATCAGCAAAATGGTGGGACTTCCCTCGTGGATCAGTGGTTAAGACTCCATGCTTCCGTCACAGGGGGCACAGGTTCAATCCCTGGTCAGGGAACTAAGATCCCACATGCCACGCAAAGTGGTTAAAACAAAAAAAAAAAATCAGGGAAATGGTAAAGCTATCTTTACAATATCTGTGAACAAGAAGGCCCTGGTTCTCAGGGTGCAGTCCAGCCTAGGAGTGCCCTTCTTCACCACCTTCCCTGACCTCTTTCTGGAAAGATTTGTTCATGTCGATCACCAGTCTCTGCTTCGACCGATGCTCAGCTCTTCAGACCAAATGAATGGTTTAAGTGGAGGGCAGACAGAGCTGGCTGTTTCCTGTGCTGAGCTCACAGAGTCCAGGCACTCCTGGTATAGCCCAGCCCAGAGATACACCCTCTGCCCTTTCTGGGAGGGGAGAGATTTTTACTTTTCTCTTGATTTTGAAGCAGAGGACTGACATCATGACAGAGTGCCTCACCACCCTGTTAATATAACTCTGAAGGGGTCCCTCCCCCAATCTTGACCTTTAAATCAAGAAAATGTAGTTATGATGGGACGCCAACACTATACTCTGGATCAAGCGCTCAGGGCCCTTGAGGAAGAATCCAGCTAATGTTTAAAACATGAGATGAGAAATGTAATAAATATAATGCTGTTATTAATAAAAACGGGATTTAGATACAAGTACACAACTGCTTTTTTTCTTAAAAAAAAAAAAGAAAGAAAGAAAACTCCCCATGGGAGAGCTTCTAGCATTTTACATTTCACCCTCATCATGTTAACAATCTGAACCATGGAGCTGTGCACGCTTAAAAAAATACTATATTTTACATTTCTTTGGAAGAACAATGCCTAAAATCCTTTATAAAAAATGACTGGATTTTTAAAATTAATTATTAGGGAGGAAAATAACAAGAAATTTGTCAATGAAACGGCCTATGAACATCAAAACAATAATGGGTCATTCAAGCAAAATCAAAATGGGAGGGGTACCCCAAAGACCGCATACTGAAGGTCACTCTTGAAGACAGAGTGAAAGGAATAAAGCTGAGCATAAAGCTCAGGGGGCCGCGAGTGGAGACAAAGCACGTTACCTTGAAACTAGAGATGGACGAATTCTTCTCCGCTTCCTTCAATGTTTCATTCACCCAGTTGACAATAGTGTCATCATTGACCTTCTGCCCGCCTCCAATTTCTTCAAGAATATTCAATGTGTACCTGAACAAAACCAAGAATGATTTCTGGAGAAAAGCACTAAAGGATTCACAATTGTAGAGCACAAGGAACTCATCTCAATACTCTGCTGCTGCGGCTAAGTCACTTCAGTTATGTCCAACAGGGTGCGACCCCGTAGACAGCAGCCCACCAGGCTCCTCCGTCCATGGGATTTTCCAGGCAAGAGTACTGGAGTGGGTTGCCATTGCCTTCTCCATCTCAATACTCTATAATGACCTACATGGGAAAAGAATCTAAAAGACACTGGATATATGTATTTGTATAGCTGAATCACTTTGCTGTTCAGCAGAAAGTAACACAACATTGTAAGTCAACTATACTCCAATAAAAATTTTAAAAAAGAAGAAAAAGAACTCACTATTCACAGAGTTGCCAACGTAGAAGTTTTATTTTTTATTTTTTCCTGTCACAGAAGATGGTCTGGATACCATTACAGTTGAGGAACAAAGAATCTGTAATAACACTAGTTCCTTTTAGAATAACAAAATAGAAATTTATATGTAGACTGTGACGCAGAGCAAAAAGCACCATCACTGTGGGAAGGGAAAGCAGAAGGGAAGCAAGGAAAGAAAAACGAAGCAAAGGCTTTGAACCAGTGGTACTTTTCTTAAAGGAACCATGAAAATCAAGGCCAAGCACATATATTCAGACAAGACTATCATTCAAAAAGACATATGCACCCCTATGTTCAGAGCAGCACTATTCACAGTAGCCAAGACATGGAGACAACCTAAATGTCCACTGATAATGGATAAAGGAGACACACACACACACACAGAGCAATATAACTCGACACAAAAAGCACGAAATAATGTCATTTACAGCAACATGGATGAAACTAGAGGTGATCATACTAAGTGAAGTAAGCCAGAAAGAGAAAGACAAACACCATATGATATCACTTATATGTGGAATCTAAAATATGACACACATGAACGTATCTACAAAACAGAAACAGATTCACAGACACAGAAAATAGACTTGTGTCTGCCAAGGGGGAAAGGGGTGGGGAAGGGATGTATTGGGAGTATTTGGGGTTAGCAGATACAAACTGTTAATTATAGAATGGATAAACAACAAGGCCCTACTGTATACCACAGAGAACTGTATTCAACATCCTGTGACAAACCACACTGGAAAAAATATGAAAAAGAATGTATAAATATATATATATATGCATATGCACATATACCTGAATCACCCTGCTGTATAGTGTAAATTAACACAGCACTGTAAATCAGCTATAGGTCAATAACAAAGGAAATGCCCAACCAGCTAACGTAACAAAGAAAAAGCATAAAAGTTTCCCCGGTATAAGAGAGAAGTAGAAATTAATCTCTAGTTAATCTCTAGTTTGAGAGTAAGAACTGCCTTTGAGACACATGATTATGAGAAGTGTGGTGGTGGGGAATGCTGCTGCTGCTGCTGCTGCTGCCACCAAGTCGCTTCAGTCGTGTCCGACTCTGTGCGACCCCATAGACAGCAGCCCACCAAGCTCCCCCGTCCCTGGGATTCTCCAGGCAAGAACACTGGAGTGGGTTGCCATTTCCTTCTCCAATGCATGAAAGTGAAAAGTGAAAGTGAGGTCACTCAGTCATGTCCAGACTTAGCGACCCCATGGACTGCAGCCTACCAGGCTCCTCTGTCCATGGGATTTTCCAGGCAAGAGTACTGGAGTGGGGTGCCATTGCCTTCTCCATGTAGGGAACGTTACAATGCTTCAAACTCTTAAAATTCCAGAGAGCAGAGAAGACTCACCATTCCCCAAGCTGATCCCTCTCAAAAGGGAAATAGAGAGGTAAGCAGTGAGCAAGTGGGCAGGTCGGCTGGCCTCAGGGGTCAGTCTTGTTAAGGGTGTGGGGGAGGTAGTCAAATTACCCCCGAAAGACTAGGGTTTCAGCGTGCACTGTCCAAACTGAAATTCAAGTCTCCGGCGTGTCTGGAGGGCCTCCCTAAATGAGGTCACCCCTCGCCCGGGGTTCTGCTTACATAACCCATCGAGTGTCTTCCTCCAGTTACTGTTTCTGTGAAAAACACCGTCCTTCATGATCTCCCACACAGCTTTCAAGTGTTATCTCTGAAGAAGGAGTAATGACCCACTTTCTTCAGATGAAAGCACTTCCCCATCACTGGCGATGGGGAGGAAAAGAGCTTCTGCAACTTTTCTTTACCAAAAGATAAAATTGGGGGGGGGATGGTACTTCCCTGGTGGCTCAGTGGTGAAGAATCCACCTGCCAAAGCAGAAGACATAAGAGATGCGGGTTCAAATTTCTGGGTTGGGAAGATCCTCAGGAGGAGGAAATGACAACCCACTCCAGTATTCTTGCCTGGAAAATCCCATGGACAGAGGACCCTGGCGGGCCACAGTCCATGGGGTTGCAAAAAGTCAAACTCAGCTTGAGAGCCTGAGCACGCACCCAAGTACATGTATTGTTGATTCACTTTGCTGTATAGCGGAGCCGTCTATGGGGTCGCACAGAGTCAGACACGACTGAAGCGACTTAGCAGCAGCAGCAGCAGCAACTAATGCAACTGTAAAGCAATTATACTCCAATAAAGATTAAAGAAGTGAAATGGCCCCATGAGTCTGGGCCTCATCCAACAGCGGGGGATGGATGGGATGCGGGGCTGGAGGGGCTGTGATTATGACTTTCGCGCTTTCCTGCCATGGAACCCGTGGTTTATTTATATAACATGTGACCCTGAGGAGCAAACCTAGCTGCTCTGTTTTCATAGGCCTATCCCCAATTCGCTGTCCGCAGCCTATTTGATGTGGAGAGAATTCCCTCCTTTGCCTGCTGCAGACTCCTCTGCTGGAGTCTACTGTTGCTGTCTGCTGGCAGTCTAATGCCTCAGGCTTTTGTCTCCAAATTTATACACACGCAATCTGCCAGCTTTCCAATCTGAGACCAATTTCCAGGCTACTGAAGGGGAAAGGGAGGTTTAGGCTCTCATTTGTTTTTAGGGGGAAAAATGACATGCCATTTATTGTCCAGATAAATGACCAAATTAACACATCTGTGCAAACCAGTGACATAAACTGCAGCTAGAACTGGCTCTAAATTTATTAGATCTGTTAATATGTGGCACACAGAGAAAGAAAAAATCCCCTTCTGCTGGAATTTACATAATTACCAGTCATTTCATCACCTTCAATAGTAAGGAATTTCTCTGTCCATTTTGTTATAGGAAATTATTACTATTATTTTTTAATCTTTTGATTAAAGATCCCCATGCCACATAGCATGTGGGATCTTAGTTTCCCGACAGGGATCAAATCTTGCCGCAAGCATTGGCAGCTTGGAGTCTTAACCACTGAACCACCAGGGAAGTCCCCACAATTCTTATACAGTAAAGACTCATGAGAAATAGGACTTATTAACCAGGAAGAGACTCAGCTCAAACTAGCCCTTGTTATATATATATATATATATATATAAAACAGCCTTAAACTGTGATGTTGGGTCACATTTTTATAAAACTTTCAGAACAAAGATCATATTACAAGGTGATTTTCAGATATTATGAAATTCAAAATAGAATAGAGTTGGCCTGAGTATTTTTTTAAGTCACTGAAACAAAACATCAAAGAAGCTTTCATCTTCAGACCCAAGAGTCAATTTAACTGTGGCAACTAAAAAGACTTCGGTTTTGGTTTTCAAAGCAGTCAGTACCAAAAGCCATTCTGTTAAGAATTAAACACACACGGGAAATAAAATAGCGGGGAGTTCAGAAGGCGTTTTTGAAAATACACTCCTGTAAGAACAGCTGTTAGGAACTTTCGGCAACGTTCTCGATACAGGCAGCGTAACAGGGACTAGAGTTACAGCTGCTTTAGCGCTGGTGATTTCTGTGTCAGAGAAGTCCATGACACCTGCCTTTGATCATTAGAGATCCCAGTTGAGAAAAGGGTAATGGAGCATCACACTTGATAAAGCAAATGTAAATCAGGTAGTGATCAGATTATGATCACTTCGGACCACCACCATCACCTGGGAACACTGACATATTTACTCTGAGGACCATAATAAATATTAGGACCTACAGACAGTGGCCTGGGAATAGAGCTTCTGTGCTTCAGGAAATGACAAACCTTGTCTCTGCCATTACCTTGTTAGATATAATGTAATGTGACATATGGTTTCTGGGGCTTCCTTCCAGGTAGAAAAATGAATTCAGTCACTCTAACATAGGTTCTAATTAAGGAATGGAAGACTTCTGCCTGCTCAGGGCTATCAGTATAGTAGGAAAAGAGCAAAGCATGTAAAAGTGAACTAGTTAATGCTTACAGCTTTGCTATCTAGAATTCTCCCCAGGCTCATGCTTTTGTACCAAAAATTGTTTACTTTTCTCATCATTTATCTTCCATTTCTGTATCTTATTATATTCTACTATTGATTAAATTATTTGTCCACAGAGCTCTCACATTAATTAAATTTTTTATTTGGCCCTAAAAGGTATGCACGTGAGTTTGAGTGAACTCCGGGAGACAGTGGAGGACAGGGGAGCCTGGTGTGCTGCAGTCCATGGGGTTGCAAAGACACAACTGAGTGACTGAACAACAACTAAAAGGTATCTAAAGTTCTCTGTTATAGAAATAGCAGGAAATTCCGCTTCTGGTCATGATGGAATAACAGGGATCAGACCGACCCTTCTGCCTTAAACACATAAAACACAATGAAAAAATATGAAATGGTGTTATCTAGACTTTGGATGACAGGAAGCACAAAACAGGGGTCCCTGAGAAAGAAAACGAATGTGGTGAGCCCTAAGATTGTCCCAGCTTATTGCACAGAGAATTCCCAGGCTGCGATGCAGGGCAAGAGAACTCAAACAGAGCATGGCAAGGCAAGAGAACTCAAACAGAGCGTGGCAGTGTCGATGACCTGATGGGACAGGGTTGAGAACTCAAGGAAGCCACGGTGCTAGAATGTGTGTGGCAGAACAGCAGAGAGAAGAGAGCTGCCTAGAGAGCAGAGTCATCTAGAACAAAAGCTCCAGAGATCTTCAGAAGTTCTGCCTCGAGTGCTTAGCAGAGTGCGACTCGGTGCATGCATTTGAGCAAATTACACTGAGGCTGGGCAAAGAACTTGCAGACATGAATGGGCAGAGCAATCCTTGGAGTTCACGTAAGCGTGGGATACATCTGGCTCCCACCAGTCAGAGTTGACAAATCTCATGATATATGGAGCATCAAGTAAAGTACTCAGATGAGATTATCTCAGTATTGAGAAGCAAAATTAGCTTGAGATTAATTAAGATTTTAAGTAAGCCCCCAAAGGATCAAATTGTGTTTAAGTAACGTAACTGCATCCCACCAGTCCATCCTAAAGAAGATCAGTCCTGGGTGTTCACTGGATGGACTGATGTTGAAGCTGAAACTCTAATAGTTTGGCCACCTGATGTGAAGAGGTGACTCATTTGAAAAGACCCTGATTCTGGGAAAGATTGAGGGCAGGAGGAGAAGGGGATGACAGAGGATGAGATGGTTGGTTGGCATCACTGACTCAATGGACATGGGTTTGGGTGGATTCCAGGAGTTGGTGATGGACAGGGAGGGCTGGCATACTGTGGTTCGTAGGGTTGCAAAGAGTCAGACACGACTGAGCGACTGAAGTGAACTGCATACCAATGGCTCAGAGGGTAAAGCGTCTGTCTGTAATGCAGGAGACCCGGGTTCACTTCCTGGGTTGGGAAGATCCCCTGGAGAAGGAAATGGCAACCCACTCCAGTACCCTTGCCTGGAAAACCCCATGGACGGAGAAGCCTGGTAGGCTACAGTCCATGGGGTCACAAAGAGTCAGACACAACTGAGCAATTTCACTTTCTTTAAAGGAATACAGAAATATCTAGCAAATGGCAAGGTAAAATTCACAATGCCTTACATACAGTGAAAAATCAGCAGACATTCCAGGAAGCAAGAAAGTATGAGCCATAGTGAAGTTAAAAATCAATTAGAAACAGAAATAGCAGTGATTGTACTTATATTCTATAGCTCAAAAGGTTAAGAAAGCAATATAGGAGATGTCAAAAAGACCTAAATCAAATTTCTATACATGAAAACTATAAAGTCTGAGATGAAAAACATATACACCAACTGGAATTAATGGTAGACATTGTAGAAGAGTAGTGAATTTAAGACAAGGCAATAGAAATTATCCCAAATGAAACAGAGAAGAAAAAATGAAACATAAAGGAAAAAGATGATCTGAGCATCAATGAATTCTGGGACAACTGCAATGATCAAATACTCAAGAGTCCTAAAAAACTAGGGTGGGTACAGGAGTCAAATGTGAATAAATAAAGGCCAACATTTTCCCAAATTTGATGAAAATTATAAACCCACAGATGCAAGAAGCTGAACAAACCTCAAGTGCAAGAAACACCAAAGTACATCATAATCAAACTACTTAAAACCAGTGATTAAGAGAAAATCTTGAAAGAAGCCAGAGAAGAAAAGACATGACCTACAGAGGAACAATGGAGAAGTTAATGGCAACCCACTCCAGTATTCTTGCCTGGAGACTTCCATGGCCAGAGGGGCCTGGCAGGCCATGGTCCACAGGGTCGAAAATAGTCAGACACAGCTGAATCGACTTAACACTGAGGAACAAAGATAAGAAATACAATAGATTTATCACTGGAAACAATGCAAGCTAGAAGACAGTGAACACTACTTTCAGAATAATGAAAGAAAAAACTATCAACCTAGAATTCTACACTCAGATAAAATACCTTGCAAAAATGAAATAAAGACTGTATCAGGCATATAGAAGCTGAAATAATTCCTTGCCAACAGATCTGCACCACTAGAAATATTTCAAGCAGAAGGCAAATGGTACCAGATAGAAATCTGGATCTATACCATGAAAAGAAAAGCACCCGAAATGACAGCTATGTAGGTAAATATAGCATATTTCCCCCCTTATTTTGAAAGTCCCTTTAAAGGATAAGTGACTGTATTTATAAATCAGTTAAAAGTTAGAGGATGGGAGAAAAACGTATCATGCTAAAACTAATCAAGAAGCTGTATCACTATCTGGAAAAATAGCTTTTAGAGAAAAAGAGTATTTTCAGGAATAGAGGGTCACGCCACATGAAAAAGGGTGATTCATTAAGAAAACATAGCAACCTAAAATACTGATGAACTTGACAACAGAATTTCAAAGTACCTGAAACAGAACTGATAGAAATGAAAGAAAAAACAAACAAAAAAAACAGGACACACCCAGCACCCCCCCTACAACATTCCTTTGGGTTTCAGCTTAGCTTAAAATATAGTTTTACTGGATTAAATCACATTCCTGAACTTTGCTAGTACTTTTCTAGATTAAAAAATACATTCAATCAAACCAATATTGTAAAGCAATCATCAATTAATTAAAAATAAATATAATTTTGAAAATAATATGTTCAACAAAATGCCATTTCCCTGAGCTGTGTTACCTTCTCATTAACTGCCAGACCAAGGCCAACGTTAGGGTGCGGTTTCCTTCGTTGAGATCTTGTCCACCAATGCCAACCAGGGAGAACTTTGCCTGATTCTTCCCCAGCTCCACTGCATAGTTACAATTCTCAAGCTGTCAATGAGCAGGAAAGGAAACAATCTCAGGTCATCATCTCTTTGATGATAAATACCAGAGGAAGTAAGATGATAAAAATAGACACAAAATGAAATAATAAGGTCAGACTGAATAATCTCTCAAGTCTCTAGTTCTGCAATTCTAGGATTCTAAATTAGTCAAATAATTTTCCATCTTTTTTAAAAAAATTAATTTGGCTGCACCGGGTCTCAGTTGGAACACGCAGGATCTGGTTTCCCAACCAGGACTGAAACCCCAGACCCCCTGCAATGGGAGCTTGGAGTCAACCACTGGGCCAGCAGGGAAGTCTTATTTATTTATTTCCACCTTTTTTTAAACAGTGCCCCTCACTCTCATCGAAAGAACAAAAAATATTCATAGTGTACCAGGTGTAAAGCCAAAATGAGTTATGATGACCATTTTCAAGGCTCTATCCCATGACATAACTAGAAAGCCATACTAAACAACCTGTCTAAAATATCCCTAAAATAGTTGAATTTGTAGAGATTGACCTGGAATATCCAGATCCTGTAAGCACACAGTGGACCGACATATGTGGGATGGGTGTTCCCCTGGCTACGATTCATGGATTACTGGGTCACAGGGACGATAAATGGCGGGAAATGTTCGTGCCACCCCCGTGGTTGTGGCTGCTTTTACAAAACAATGTGTTCTCACTAGACATACTATTTGTACATGTCAAACTGTTAGCACAGGTTTCGATCCTTTAGAAAATTAGAATGAGGATCTTGCTGGAGGGAAAGGCACCCCACAGCTCTGCTTGCTCTAATTATCTTAATTAGAATTTTTACATCATGACGCGTAAAGACATCTAACACAGAATTATAAATAAGCCATCAACTGAAATAATGAACTCCCTTTAATGAAAATCACTCAGGTTTCTGATTGCTGTACTCTTAAGTTAACCCCTGGATAAGTATTTCTTATCTGAGCTTGGCTTCCTGGTAAAAGTATTCACACAGTGCTCTTGTAGGCTTATGACTTCACCCGACAACCAGAACCTCACAAGAGTCATCATTTACCTTCTTCATGTTGCCCCCCAGTTTGGGGTATGGTGGTTTGTTGACTCTGTTCCAATCAACAGGGACTTTAATCTTTTCATAGAGCTGGAAGATGACCAGGGCATCGGATAAGTCACTGAATGAAAACAAACACAAAAGAATTCTCAGATACCCAACATTTATGAAGGGCCTGGAGCGGGCCCGGCAATTCTTTACACAGCAGTTCAAGTAACATTCCCAGGAACTCGGGCACATTGGCATCAGTCACTTCATCTTTAGAGGGGAAGAAATTCTGACTCAGAGAAAGGGGGGGAGCTTCCTAGAAGTGTCCTCCAGGTGGGACCGCTAATGCCTCTTCAGCAGAAACATAGTTTCTCCAGAAAAATAAACAGCTCCAACAAATGGCAGTGGAGACACGCCTACAAACTGAACCTGCACTGTTTGGCCTGCTTGTGAGCAGATCTTGGGTAGATCTGTCAGAGTCAATCTGTTCTTTGGCGGCTGGATTATGACTTTTGTACAGTAAGTGCCCAACACATGAAAGTTGCAGACTTTCAAAGACGCAGATGTATGTTTGCATGTCCGATCACATGAGTTAGGGCACATGTCTGGCATACATTGCCATGTGCCTGCACCCTCTACAACTGGCTATGCTTCTGCCTACTTTACTGTACAGGTTTCCCTGGTGGCTCAGATGGTAAAGCGTCTGTCTAGAATGCAGGAGACCCGGGTTCGAGCCCTGGGTTGGGAAGATCCCCTGGAGAAGGAAATGGCAATCCAGTCCAGGACTATTGCCTGGAAAATCCCATGGACAGAGGAGCCTGGTAGGCTACAGTCTATGGGGTCACAAAGAGTCAGACATGACTGAGCGATTTCACTTCACTTTCCCTGGTGGCTCAGTGGAAAAGAATCCACCTGCTAATGCAGGAGATGTGGGTTTGATCCCTGTGTTGGGAAGATCCTCTGGAGAAAGAGATGGCAACCCACTCCAGTATTCTTGCCTGCGA
This sequence comes from Redunca redunca, assembly GCA_006410935.1. NCBI lineage: Eukaryota > Metazoa > Chordata > Mammalia > Artiodactyla > Bovidae > Redunca > Redunca redunca. The sequence goes on along the minus strand of SJYQ01001615.1, from coordinate 68,268 downwards.
AATTCCATGGACAGAGGAGCCTGGCAGGTTACAGTCCATGGGGTAACAAAGAGTCGGACACAACTGAGCAACTGAACATGCTCGTAGGATGAGCATATAGAGTACAGTATCTTTATTTCTTGCCTGCCCACGTGATGCCAGCCCCTGGGTGCCAGCTGTTGTACTGTACCACAATACTTTCCAAGGTACTGTAAGACTAAAAATGTTTTTCTTTATTTTTGCGTTTGTTTTTAACATATTATTTGTGCGGAAAGTATTACAGACCTATTACAGTACAGTACTACATAGCCGATTGCGTTAGTTGGTTACCTAGGCTAACTTAGTTGGACTTTTGAACAGAAGGGATTTATGAACACCCTCTCCAAATGGAACTCATGCATATGTAGGGGACTTACTGTACTAAATTCATAGTAAGGTTGGTGTATGGAAGTGAGTTTTTCAACACCTGCTGCTCAATTCGGCGTTTCCCTACTTCTCACTGAGGTGCGCACATTTTTCGAAGAGAACTGCACACCAGAGTGATATTTGAAATCCTGGGCATCTTCGCAGGTCTTAATACCTCATATTCAGGAAGAAGCCCTCAATATTCTTACCTGTACAAATGATTGACTCGCGGGTTTACACCCAAGGAGTTCATCCAGTTCCTAAACGTCCGCTCTTCTCGCGTCTCACCTAGATGAATGAAGACTAGTTATCTTTCAGGCACCAAGAAAATATGCTTTTTTATGATCAAAGTTTAACCAAAGCAGCTGTCACAAACACTGAAAGTAGAATTAAAAAATATAAAAACCCTAACAGATTTGAATGAGGGTTGCTATTCTGCATTAATTGTTTTTCCAATTCAATTCAATGAGAACAGCATCTATCAGTATCAACAGCGTACAAGAGCCCATGCGGGTAAACTGTTCAGGGTTGTCCCTCAAAGGCTTATATTCTTTCTGGAAGAATATGTGTTTTGAGAATCAAAGAGGGATCATGCAAGCTAGAGGGCTACCATATGAGGTGGATATTTATATTTGAGTTGAGATAAAGGAGAGAATTGTACAGCCTACATTTGGAGGCAGTGCAATTTGAGCTCTACCTTGGAGGGCTAGTAAAATCTAGATGGTAAAGAGGAAATAGGAGGGGATTTGGAGGGACAAGTAAGGAGGGCGGGGTAGGAGATTATGTAAATATGAACACAAAGGGAACGACAGACAAGGTCTGTTAGAAACTGACTTTTCAGATATCTGTGTAGTACAGTCCACACTGATAAGGCTGTTTAGTGGCTGGAACCAGAATCGGGGATCTTTGGATGTCGGGTAGCAGATTTTGGTTGATATATTAGACAACGACAGTCATGGGTTCTTTTTTAATTACTATAATAAATTCTCAAGCAAGGCAGAGTTATAATGAAAGCAGTACTATGATGTGTTTGGCAGCAGTGTGCAGAATTACTGAAAGGCAATATGCATTTAAATTAAACACACAGAGGGGAGAGTGTTTGACACCAGCACATGGGCGCATTCAAGTGCTTGATGGATGGAGGGCTAGGCCCCTAAGACCTATTGAAACAGTTGGTGTCTGATTTAGTAAGAGTCCAGAAGAGCAGAAAGGAAAAATAACAATCTAAAAGTCATTCTGTGGGAAGAATTTTTAGTATCTGCTGATTCAAGAGATTTAGGGGTGAAGGAGAGGAAGATACCAAAGTGGAACCCAGGACTTTGGTGACTGAAGAGAGAAAAATGTGGTATGATTCATGGAAATGGAGAATTTCTAAAGGAGAGTGGATGGGATGGGAGGTTGGGGGATGGGTAGAGAGGCAATGCAGGAGGGGGGAAATGATCAATTCTGCTTTTCATATTGATCAATTCTGATCAATACGCTGAATTTCAAGCAACAGTGATGGACCCAAATGTAGATGATCTAGAAGCAGCTGGAAATGGGTGATGAGAGGGCTTGGCATACAAACTTGGTAGTCAACAGAACGAATGGGCCCCTGACCACCATACACCAAAATCAAAGAAATGCGGAGTGCTGGAACATGGATTGACTTGGTATTTCCAGCTGGAGTAAAGCATTGTAGAAAAGGATTAACCAATTCTTTAAAATGCAGATTTCCTTGCTTTGGGGATATTCACTTTTTATTTTTGTACTGATTTTTCCATCTCAATATTGGGACTCATTCATAATGGGGAAAAAAGAGAAAACCATCTCTGGCAACTTTACCTATTAGAACCTGACTAAAAGCTATGTGACTTTTGTCTAGATTTAGGGCATTAACCCCCTAAATATAACTGTCATGGATTTTGCCTCAAAATATTGTTCCATGACCCCCATTACCCAAATCAGAGACAAAACAAAAACCTCAGTAAGCACCTCTTAGCATAAGTTAAATATCATTTTTAGATGACAAGTGGCTGCAATTTCTTGCCTCTAGGAATTAACACTCAGTCCATTACGTACATAAATTAGGCTTTTTGGAACTCAGGATTTATTTCACCCGATAATTAAATGCACTGTCTTCCCTAAAACATTTAACTCTGATAATGGATGAAGCCCACGTATAATGGATGCGATAGAATGGTAGTTGATTATTCCTCCTTGGCTGTAATTGACTTGATTAATCTATTTATTCTCTTTGTTAGGTACCAGAGAATTGATGACCTGTTTGCAAACCTCCCACGTGAGGGGCTTATGTTTGCTTAGGAGGTGATTCTGAATTACTCTTGAATTAGAACTGTGACTGCTTCTCAGAACATTCACACAACTGGTTTCCAGTTACCTTCAAGAGCCCCCCAGTCGATGTCCTGGTTCTCAGGCTTGTGCAGGGCAGGGTATTTGTTAAAGAGGTTGGCAATAAAAGCCAAGTTCAGCTTGGGGTTCCCTCGGACAACATCTGTGGCCGTGACGAACTGGCGGCAGCCCAGCCTCTCCGCCTGCTGCAACATGCATTCTGCCCTCTGGGTGTCGTCCTTCTCCTGCGATGGAAGAGGACACCCATCTCAAGGCTGCGCCAGAGCTTCTCCGGGCACAGAGCAGACACGGGCAACATGAAAAGCAGATGGGCATCTTACCGAAACCCTCTGTGTTTGACCTCAGGTAGACACCTAATAACAGCAAATCATTCCTTCTATTTGCCTGGACCCAAATCAGAAGGGGGCTTCCCTGGTGGCTCAGACAGTAAATAATCTGCCTGCAATGTGGGAGACCCAGGTTCTATCCCTGGGTCGGGAAGACGCTGGAGAAGGGACTGGCTACCTACTCTAGTATCCTCCCATGGACAGAGGAGCCTGGTGGGCTACAGTTCATGGGTCACAAAGATTCAGACATGACTGAGGATTAACACATATACACACACACAATCAGAGTTTCAAGTAAGAGGAATATCTGCTTAATTAATCGAGCCCTCCTATCTTTATACAGAGCAGGACCGTTTCAGATGAATGGTTGTCTCGTCTTTAAAGAGATGCAACAGATTCTACAGTTTTATCATTTAAGTTGATCTTAATTATTTTCAGCCACTAGGCTTTCTTTTTGTTATCTTCTGGCATAGCAGCAGCAGTAGTAGTATTAGTCATTCAGTCGTGTCCGACTCTTTGAAACCCCCCTGTAGCCCACCAGGCTCCTCTGTCCATGGGATTCTCCAGGCAAGAATACTGGAGTGGCTAGCCGTTCCCTTCTCCAGGCAATTTTCTTGTACAGACTTCACAAAAAGTTCATTTATTAAATAATAAATTACACTTATTTTTAGTTCATTAAAAATATTTACATCTGCAAACAAGAGCTTCTGATTAGTTTAACTTCTTTACCCACATTTAGCTGGTGTACCTGCAACTGTGACAAGATAAAATTTAACCTACATAGTGTCGCTGATAAATATATAATACCAATTTGGCTTTGCAGACTTCAGATTGAACACCACTCCTTAACATATTAAAAGTCTGTTCAAATAGGACTAGAGAATTTCTAGTCATTTATAAGCAGACTCTTAACAGAAGACTTAAGTTTTGTTGGAATACAGTTCACTGCCTTTTAATGCTCTTAAAAGTCTATGAAAGCACTAATTTTCAGACAACTAGAACTTACTAAAACTGGAATTATCTCTTAAAATGATGCTTTACTAGTTAATACTGTAGATTATATATTTCAGATGCTTTACTTCTCATTCAGGAATGAGTTTTTTTCTTTCAAATTAAAAAAAAAAAATTTATTTATTTTTTGGCCGAGTTAGGTCCTGGTTGTGGTATGCAGAAACTACACTGTGTGATTCAGGATCTTTTGTTGCAATGCATGGACTCTACTCCTCTTGCTTAATGTTTATTTCCAGATTCAGTTTTCCACAATTACTACCCCAAACTGTTAACAGTTTTTAAAAATTTAACGGGGCTCTAAGCAGAGATGTCCACTCATGGACCTCTGGAGCCAGCATCACGCAGGGCAATGGAACCGCCAATACAGGAGAATAACGGCATCGACACACGACTTGGGGTGTGGACTTACCCTCAGTCCTGACATGTCAATAACAACAGCAGGAATACCTTCTTCATCTCCTTTTGGAGCCACCTGTTCAAGCAGGTGGTAATAAGCTTTCGAGTCCTGTGAGAAATGAGGAAATTACAATTTCAAGATGGCATAGCTAATTACACACTTAGCAGAACAATAATTTCCCCAAAGCAAACATATTTCATTTCTTATCCAACTATCATTCAAGAATGCAAATTAATTAACAAAGCTGGGAACATTCACTAATTTTAATTTTCCACTTGTCCTTTACATATTATATTTATTTGCCTTTCTTTTTAAAAGAAGTATAACAGTTAAAAATACAGGACATACATAAAAGGCAACCCAAAGAAGCAAATACTATTCTGCTGCCTTCAGGGGAGAAAATAATTTATTTACATGTATTAAATTATATACAGGAAAATATATATACCTTTATATTGCTGTAGAAGTCAGTCAGCTAAGGTTTAATTTTAAAAAAAAGTGACAGAAAAAGGAAGCAGAAGTTTAAAGCAGAGTTTAAAAATACATTTAAATGGACAATCAGCAAAAGAAAAAGATTTCAAAGACAAAAAATTGAAGCATTCAAAGCATTCTTTATGCTAAAGGAGAAATATTAAGTGCACTTAATATTGATCAAGAAGCCAGAAAAAGTGATTAAATTTAGTTATCTCAGAGAGGATATAGATATTGAATTCTCATGTTTTCTTAGACTCTGGAAATAGGTTTATTGACAAGAAAATTTCCAAATCACAGTCAAAGTTTCTCATTCAATGAAAGCATACAAATTTTCTGGTAATCTGTTATTTAAATCGCTGAAAGACATCTCTCTGTTTGTTTTTTAAAACTGGGTAGAGCCTGAGGAAACCAGAGGAATGTTCACCCTTGTGACCTTAGAAAGATGAGAAGAGACTGCCAGGCACGGATGCTGCATCCGGGAACCAGACTCGCATCTCTTCTTCCTACCCTCCCCTTCTCTTACTTTCTGCTATAGCTCTTTCAAAGTCAGTGAGAGTTCCATGCAGCTGTTTTGTTGTTTAGTCCCTAAGTCGTGTCCTGCCCTTGCAACCCCATGGACTATAGCCCACCAGGCTCCTCCGTCCTTGGGATTCTCCAGGCAAGAATATTGGAGTGGGTTGCCATTTCCTTCTCCAGGGGATCTTCCCGACCCAGGGAGCGAACACAGGTCTCTTGCATTGGCAGGCGGGTTCTTTACCATTTGAGCCACCAGGGAAACCCTCCATGCAGATGTTAGGCATGAATAAAATCTGCATGTCACATGTCACATCTGTTTAGCTTTGCTAAGAGTCATCTCACTTCATGGGACTCTAAGAAACCTGTTTCACTCACTCTGTGTTGGGTGTTTTCCCCTCCTTTGCTGACTTGGTGTGATTTAAAGGCATCCCCTAAAGTTGCCAGATGTTGACCTAAACTTCTCAGCACTGACCTCAGTGGTGATGCAGCTGCTCCCAAAGAACAGCCACAACCCCTGTATCTGTGCTCAGCCTGCCAGCTCCCTCTCATGTTCTAAAGAACACAGGCTTTCAGTCACAGGAAATCAGGTACATTTATGGCTCAGACTAAGCATCCTAATTTTGCCCGAAAAGTGTGGCTGAAATCATGGCCAAGTCTAACTGTTGAGTGCAGAGGGAGATAATGCTGTCCAACTGCTGTTAAATTCTAGGCTGGCTGCTCATGCCAGAAGAATGTGCATAACCAATGAAACTGTGTAGTTAGAAAAAACAAACGGCATTATTAGCTGATGTCCTAAGGAATGGGGGACTTTCCATCTAGAAGCTTTGCTCTAACTGGTACTGTGCCTGGCAGACCTTGAATTCTAAAAGCCAGAGAAAGAGGGAAACTGTCACTCAAGAATTAAAAGCTGGAGTTGACTCTTGGTGAGTCATGTGACCTTTCCTCTGACTCTTCCTCTTTGGAGAAAATGTCTTTTTTTTTAAACTTTTGAGAAAGTGGAAGACTGAACTATTTTCCTCACATTGCACACCAGCATCTCATACCATTTCCTAGTGGGGACTGACATTCCTTCCTGTTCCTTAAGCTCTTTCTATCTGGATGTATCTGTCATCAATGCCAACGCTGGTCCTTTCACCCTGACATGGAATTTTCACAAACTTGCAAACCACGAGGCCTGTTTCCTTAGCTTTTCAACCTTTGGATACCTGTTGTAGGACTAATTGTGTCTTCTACATTTTCTGGGGTTAATTCTCATTGCAGATGGTTTCCAGAATCATTATCTTTACAGTACCACTCTGGTTTCCATAAATCCAAAGCTTTTCAAGGCGTTTACAAATCGTTTTTAGAGGAGCACTGTGTATGGTGCTCAAGGACCATGGAGATCAACTGCCAGCTGGAGCCCCGGCCCCATTCTCCAGCTCTGTGAACTTGAACCAGTTCCTTATATTCTCTTTACCTTGGTTGCCTTACCTGCAAAACGAGCAAAGAATACCCTTATCTCAAAGACGTGTCGTGAGGATTAGCAGAGTCGATGCATGCATAAGGCAGTTAGAACAGTACCTGGCGTGCAGTCTTTGCTATGATTAGTGTAATTAGAAGCGTAATCCTGGTTTGATTTTCTTTGGAAAGGAATCCCCATCTGATGCTCCCATTGACAAAATCAGAAAGACATTAGAATCCTATGGAGGCTCTCTTCACCTGAAAATCAGTCTTGTCTCTTGCCCTTTGTCTATTTCACCCTCATCCCTCTGTATCGGGATGCTGAAACTCTAGGGAACACCCATCACGTTTGATGCCATGCAGTTACTAGGGCCTCGGACAGAGCTGCATGTGGCCCAGAGCTGGGGCTGCACACGGGCCTGAGAATGGCACAGGCCCCAAAGCAGCACCGGCCACTCCAACCAGCCCTGGAACTTCTGAAGAGACGAAGCCGTATCTCTGTCTCCATTAACGCCCACATTCCCTCCACTGCTGTGGTTTTAATCACGTTCCAACTCCAGTCCTCCTACCTTGATGTCGCTGCTGAAGTTGTTGATTTTGTTGCAGCCTGCATTTTCCAGGTGGTAGTTAGCCCATCTCAGCAGGAGCTCCTCGGGAGAGAGTTTCATCAGGTCTTCCAGGCTCTCCCCTTCTCTCAGAAGAGCAGCCAGAGCTGAAGAAACCCAACAACCGAAGGAAAATAAGCGCAGGGGATACTTGCGGCGGGGCAGGGGGCGGGGAATCAGTGAAAACTTAAATAAATGCAGGGGATCGGGGATGGGGGCTTAGTGACAACTTAAACTGAGCCCTGCTGGGAGGGCAAAGGTTCCAAGCTATCTCTCTGGGATAAAGGGATGTATAGCCCTGCCCATGGAATAAACATCTTGGTATTATTCCCTAAGAGGTATAAGGTATTATGAGCCTATTTATTATCCCCATTTTGTGGGTGGAGAAGAAAGTGAAACTGAATTGCTCAGTCGTGTCTGACTCTTTGCGACATCCGGATTGTTCATGGAATACTCCAGGCAAGAATACTGGAATGGGTAGTCATTCCCTTCTCCAGAGGATCTTCCTGACCCATGGATCGAACCTGGGTCTCCTGCAGAATTACAGGCAGGTTCTTTACCATCTGAGCCACCAGGGAAGCCTCTATGGGTGGAGAAGGCATGGCACCACTGAATGTCAGCACAATGCCTAAGAATACAGGGGCAGAGCTGCGCGAATAATCAAGCCTATCGACTCGGAATGCTCTGCTGGGTCGGTTAGGACACATTTCATGATAGGACAGTTTTACTTTTAAGAGATCAATTTTGTGATAACGACAATGTCCTCTTGTTTTATATTCAAATGTTTACCTGCATAATGACAGCAAGTCAAAAAAGTGCAATTAACTCTTTCCTCTGTGTTCCCCGGATGAATTAAATCACTTCTGCTCAGCGAGAAGGTCTAAATTTAGCTGAGGTCATTATTTGCAAATCAATATTCTTTCTAATGTGTTCTAAGTTTCCCTATTTGCTTTTTAATTCTTTATATTCTGTTTAATATAATACACTGGTTTTCAAATGGTACCCCAGAAGTCTTCACTGGGTATTTTGATTTGGACATGTTAATAAAATGTATATATAATTAAAGGCCAGAATCTGGCTACAGATTTCATATTACTAGGATCTATACAGGAAAAATGAAAGGTAACAGTGTTCAGTATTGATATTTGTCAAGGTCTACTACTACTGTCTGGAGAAGGAAATGGCAACCCACTCCAGTGTTCTTGCCTGGAGAATCCCAGGGACGGGGGAGCCTGTTGGGCTGCCGTCTATGGGGTTGCACAGAGTCAGACACGACTGAAGCGACTTAGCAGCAGCAGCAGCAACTACTACTGTCCAAGGGACTGGCTGAACTGTTGAAACTCTTAGGAGGCTGACAGCAGATGAAGTAAGACTGACAGCTGCAATACTTGGTTGAGAACTCTGAGCCCCTAAAGATAATTTCCTACAATCTTGGTAAAAAGAGATTGCATTTCTCCTAATCTGGTACTATCACTGCAGAATATGAATGCGAATCGCTTTGTAAAATCCAAGTTTAAAGTAGCCTAATTTGTTAAAAAGCATCTAAAGGCAAAGTGAACTCAGAAAAGCTCTTGAGTTTGGAGGCCCAGACAGCTAGACAGAGCTACAGGTCCTAAGCTAGCCTCCTTAGGAGTCTGAGGTCTTGAAAAGGCATTTGCTCTGTTGTTTTAAAAAGTCTGGGCAGTGTGGACAGAATGTATTATAGCAAAATGGACTGGATATAACTATAGTTTCAAAAACTGAAGATTCTGAGCTTGACAACTCATGACATCTTCCTTGTACAACCCTCAACATCAGCATTAACGAAAAGTCAGGCCGTTATTCACGTTTGAGGCTTTGCTCGTACCTTCGTTTCTGCTGAGCTCGATGTCGGCAAATAACCCAATCTTGATGACCTGCCACAACAGTCCCAGGACCAAGTAAGGCTTCCCCTCCTTTAAGTCCTCAGCACCGATATTAACCACGTGGCACCCGATGGCTGAGGCAGAGTTTAGAGCCAGGTTCAAATTTTCCTGAAGGAGAAAAAATAATGCAGGTTTTGTTTTTGACTTTGCAGATCCCAAATGATCATTACTCATTGGCAAAGCAACAGTGTTTTGCTTCTGCAAAGTTCACGGGTCTAGAGGCATTGTCTTCACTGCTGCTGCTGCTGCTGCTAAGTTGCTTCAGTCGTGCCCAACTCTGTGCGACCCCATAGATGGCAGCCCACCAGGCTCCCTGTCCCTGGGATTCTCCAGGCAAGAACACTGGAGTGGGTTGCCATTTCCTTCTCCAATGCATGAAAGTGAGAAGTGAAAGTGAAGTCGCTCAGTCGTGTCCGACTCTTAGCGACCCCATGGACTGGAGCCCACCAGGCTCCTCCATCCATGGGATTTTCCAGGCAAGAGTACTGGAGTGGGTTATTGTCTTCCCTAGGCTTAAATATCGGAAGAAAGCAGGAATATCTGGAAGAGAAAGTCTAGCAACCTAGATACTAGGATCAGGCAGCTCACCCTGCTCAGGGTGAAACTCACGAACCCTATTTTTTCACCCTGCTCTGCGGTGGAGCCGCCACACTCAGCATCTCCATCAGCCAGCAGTACAGGGCACCTTTGAGGAAAGTCACTGTCTTGTCACCGGTTATTGTTAATAACCCAGCTGTTGATGTAAATCGAGGCCATAAAAGAGAACACCAAAACAGCTTTTTGACTTGCAGACTGGATACTGAAGGATTGAAAAAGATACAAATCAAGTTCCTAGAAAAAAACATGGTGGTTTTTACTAGGATAATTTATTGAGTATCCGTAATATCTAGGGTCCTTGAGTACACACAACATATATACAAACACCCATATGCCTACCCACATGCATACAGATTATATGTTCTTATAAACTAATAACAACCTATGTAAGGTAACACATATACAGTTGGAATAGGGTCAGTGAAGTTTTCAATCAGGGTTTTTATATAACTGACCTTGAAAGCCATGGGTTTGAGCTGCTCAGACCCACATAAGTGTATGGACCCACTATGTATAAATATTGTGTTCGTCACTCAGTCGTGTCTGACTCTTTGTGACCCCATGGACTAGGGCCCACCAGGCTCCTCCACCCATGGAATTCTTCAGGCAAGAACACTGGAGTGTACATTTCCTTCTCCAGTGTATAAATATAGCAAATACTATAGTACGACATGATCCATGGCTGGTCGAATCCACAGATGAAGAGCTGTGGTTATGGAAGAAGCAAGTTCAGGAGGCAGTGACTGTAAATTATACTCTGATTTCAGATGGAGCAGAGGGTTGACACCCCAACCCTCCTGTTGTTCAAGGCTCTACTACTATTCTGGGTCTGCAAAGCAGGACTTACCAGAATCAAAGATCTATAGAACTTGTTTTTATGATAAATCAAAAACAGAACAAAACACAGGCCACTAGGGAATTTGGAAGAGAACTATCAGCAGAAAGGGCTCCCCAGGTGGCTCCGTAGTAAAGAATCTGCCTGCCAATGCAGGAGACGCAGGAGATGTGGGTTCGATCCCTGGGTCGAGAAGATCTCCTGGAGTAGGAAATGGCAACCCACTCCAGTATTCTTGCCTGGGAAATCCCATGGACAGAGGAGCCTGGTGGGCTACAGTCTATGGGGTCACAAAGATTCGGGCACAACTGAGTAACTGAGCACACACACACAGAGCTCAGATGACAAGTAAAAAAAATATGGGGTCCAGTTATGGCAAAGACTAAAATTTAACAGCAAGATTAAATATGACATTAAGTGCTTCATATACATTTAATCATAGTTCTTGCTTTCATCACGGCTTCCCTTTTTTAGGAACACAGGGTTGCTTAAATCCAAACAGGACATAATTTATTGTTCATGATTTAAGAAGTGAGATGTGGCTTCTGAGCGAGAAGATTATAATAATGTTAAAACGCTGGAACACAGCATAGAAATGCAGCTTACTTACTACCAGTCACTGTTCCAGTTAATCAACAAATCGAAGGCATAAAAATAAGTTATATTTATCACACTGGTGGCTGCGCCCTTCACCACTGTGGAGGCTGCCGGAACACTTCCCGTGTTCACCCCCTCGCTTCTTAGAAAGGCTAATCTTTTCAGATAAAATGCTGTGTATCTGGCATCCGCTCAAAGATAAATTGCCAGGGGAAGTCTGAGTTAAAACTTGAGCCAGTGTGAATTTTATTCATAAGTGGCCCAAACAAACGAAGTCTACCCCCAACGACTAACACTCACCAATCCCCCCTAGCCCCGCTATATTAATAAAAGACGAAGTAAAAATGTTTTCCCCCGTGCCCGCTGGTCATGACAGATCACCAGCCCAGAGCCTGGGTTGGAGGAATAATGTTTGAGCATCTGAAAAAGCCCAGCTTGGCAGTGATGACCCATGCCTTCTAAGCACAATGCTACATTAATCAAGGTAACACAGGGAAGATGTACCTGAATGGTGAAAGGGGTGAGTTTCTTTTTGTTGATTGTCCTCTCATCAATTGTGTCCGGCACTGACAGATTGATCATCTTACTGAAAGAGAAACAATGAAAGAAAGCAGGCTTCTAAATAAAAGAGCCTAATGACACGGAATTTAAATTCTAGTGATGCCATAAGCAGATAAGACAGCACCAATATGTGCGCTGCTCAGTGTTCAAATATAAAATCGGTCATGCAATTTTAACTAGATTCAAACTATCTGTGGAAAAGGTTAATCCTCCTTGAAGTCTTACTAATATAGTGAAGCAAGAAATAAGGATCCTCCTTCATTCATTCGCCAGAAAGCTGAAAAATTATTCTGGTTCCTTTAACTAGGAAATTCTGGGTGGATAGCCAAAGCAAATTCTCCATGAGTTCTTCTCTTTCTCAGTCATGAAACTTGCCCCCACCATGTAAAAGATTATCCGTACACAATCTGAGTGTATATAATGTCTAAATTTCTATTTGATATCTGGTCAAACTCTATCCCTTCAACTAACCATAGGATGAAATGTTTTATTATCTCCTGTAATCATTACAGTATCTGTACTTTAGAAATGTCTGATATTTAAGTATCTAATATATTGACCATTCAAAATAAGCAATTATTATTCATGAAAAACTGATTTTATCCACTTTGCATTGGTTTAACCTCCATGAGGGATTTAAACCTGACTTAAGCTGATCACCTTTGGAGAAGGAAATGGCAACCCACTCCAGTATTCTTGCCTGGAGAATCTCATGGACAGAGGAACCTTGCAGGCTGCAGTCCATGGGGTCGCAAGAGTCGGACACGACTGAGTGACTTTGACTAGTAAACCTCCATGAGGTTATTAAAAATAAAAGTTCTTTGGCCACTAAGAAGTTGGGGGAAAAAATCCAAGGGAACAACAACAAAATCAAAGAATAATAAACTTGAATGTGATTATTCCTTTTTTTTAATGAAAGAAATCAGCATTGACATCTTTCCTAACAATTTTTAAGCAACTACCTTTTCTTATGGTTGTTCTTTAAATATATATTTCCACAACTTTGGCATGTGTGTGTGTGTGTGTACATTATTTAAATAAAAAGCATTTTACTGAAATTTAGGCAAAACAAACCCCTAAATCATTATTTGCAAAACATGAAATTAATAGTGAACTAGAAGCTATGAAAGATGGTAGGAGAGCAGCGTGGCTTAGAAAAGAAAAACATATCCCTGCCTTTGAAAAGCTTATAGCTGGGGGACTCTCCTGGTGGTTCAGGGGCTAAGACTCCATGCTCCCAACGGAGAGGGTCAGGGTTCAATCCCTGGTCAGGGAACTAGATACTCCATGCATCAACTAAAAAGACCCTGCATGCCCCAACTAAGATTGGAGATCCTGTGTTCTGCAACTAAGACCCAGTGTAGCCAAATAAATAAATTTATTTTATTATTTAAAAATAAATAAAATTTATTTATTAAAAAGGAAAGCTTATAGTCAAATTTCAGAGATAAAAGATACGGGTATTAAAAGTTACATTGACAGTCCAAAGCAGAACACTATGATGGCTCCCAAAGGATTACAAACGATATGAACTTTAAGAATTCAGTGAAGGGAGAGATCACTAGGAGTTGGAACAGACCGGAAACCTTTATAGTAAATGGATTAATGTAGGAGGAGAGGGTGGGGAAGGGCATTCTTAAAAAGGAAAATAAAAGGCAAAGCTGGAGTTGGAAGATGTAAGCAGGCTGCGTATGGGGAGAGTGAGCATGGCTGCTGATGGAACCCTTCACTGGTACCCTGGACTGGGGGCCTGAGTCATGCAGACCTTGGCAGGTAAGGCTAGGAGATTGAGGGAAGACCAGGCAATGCATGGGGTACCCGCGGAAAGAGTCAGGACCTGATCCTGTGCACTAGCTTTTTGATGTATGGTTTTTTTTTTTTAAGTTGAACTTTATAAAAATGAAATCTTACAGTGAACTCTAATAAATAAAATGCAATTGCTCTGGTCAGAGCAGAGGAAGGATTGGTGGGGCGGGGCAGGGGGGGGGTTGGTTAAAGTCCTGCCCACTCATCCTTTCCTTCAATTCCTGAGCCCACCTGAGACGAGGCATTTCAAGCCTCCTCAATTACACCACGTCTCACGATGTCAGAGAGTCTGCCACAGCAACAGCCTCCGTGGCTCTTTCAAAGACACCGTCCTGAACAGACCAGCGGCGCTGAGAGGCCTCCCGTGGAGACAACACAGCCCTCCTCTTCCAGGCGCCCCCAGCATGTGAGCACCACGCAACAGTCCCTCTTCCTGAGGACGTGTTGGGTGCTTTGATCATCATGCTGCTGTTTCCTATTCAATTCTATGCACTCTCATGACGGGCCATGCTCAGATGAAGAAAAATGGCATAGAATCCAAAAGTAATTGCTATAGACCTTGTGTTTCTATGGCCCTGTGTTCATGTTTCTCTCTGATCTATGCCTCCCTCTCCTCCACCCGAGTGACAGTAGTTTTATATTTTTCATTATTAGTTGCTTAAAAAAAAAAAAGTGGACCATTTTTAAGTCTTTATTGAATGTGTTACAGTATTGCCTCTACTTTATATTTTGGTTTTTTGGCTGAGAGGCCTCTGGGATTTTAGATCCCTGACCAGGGATTGAACCCCCACCCCCTGCGTTGGAAGCGGAAGTTCTAACTGCTGGACCACCAGGGAGGTCCCATAAATTGCTTTTGAAATGTTTGCTCTCCTGTGACCTTCCACATGAAAATCCAGAAAAGCATCAGATCCAGCTAAGCATCAGAGGAAGTGAGCCTAAAAAGATCAACACAGTGATGGTGGGTGTTCCAGAAAATTCTAGGGAAACTTTTGGAAGCCAAGAAGGGAGTGTTTTTTTTTTACCAAAGCACAATGCCATCTCCAACAGCACTGAAGAGATCATTGGTGTTAGGATCCATTGGGATGACGTGCCGACAGTCGGGGTCATTTTCCAGGGCTTTGTTTATCCAGTTGACAAAGGCATACTTCTCTTCCTCTGCAAGTAAATGATTAAAGTGACTTATTTGCAAAGTGAAAATCTGGTACAAGCAAAATCGTATACACACATGGCTCTTAGATTCTCACGCCCAGAAGAGAATCGTGAGGTTCATCTGGTCCATTATCCTATCATCTCACATTTACTGATAATAAAAAATCTCAGACGATTTGGGAAATAGGCACAGAATCTGTTTTATGTCCAAGTCATAAAACATACATATAGTAAGCAAATTTAGAAGCTATAGATATGCAAATATATTTAGAAGTAAATGCAAAAATGAAGTGAAGTGATATGAAGTGAAAGTCACCCAGTTATGTTCAATTCTTTGCAACTCCATGGACTATAGCCCACCAGGCTCCTCTGTCCATGGAATTTCCCAGGCAAGAATACTGGAGTGGTTGCCATTTCCTACTTCCTGTGTAGGGAATCTTCCCAACCCGGGGATCAAACCCAGGTCTCCTGCATTGCAGGCAGATTCTTTGCTGTCTGAGCCACTATCTATTTTTATATACATAAATAATTAAATTTTTATTTATATTTCTATACAATCTAAATATGAATAAGGTCCAATGCTTACATGATAAAACTCAGGGTTCCACCTCTCGCCCTGCTGCTTTCAGTGTGGGGTGATCACAGGCAGTCTTTGCAATGTCTCTGAGATGCTTTATACAATTACAGGCATCTCTGCTTTTCAAAAGTTTGCTTTATGCCACCTTGTTTTTGCAAAAGAGCTACATCAGTACCTCTTTTTCCCCACCACAAGAAATCCGCAGGGGATTTTTGCTTTTATGAAAAAAGGGGAAAAGTGAAAATAGTGCTCAGTGTTTGTTTTGCAGAAGCAGTGGGTATCCCAGCAAGAAGAGGACCACCGCCCAGCTCCTTTCTTGGGACTATACACAGCATCCCAGCATCAAGCTGCCATCGCTCTGAACTGAGTCTGTGAGCATCTGTCTCATCTCAATGTATTCCATGCATCCATCAGCAAGATATGACCTAAAGTCACTGCTTCTTCACTTTGCACCACTTTGGTTTACAAGGTTTCTCAGAAACGCTGTACTTTCAGATAGTGGGGGAAAACTGTATAATGAAATTGTTACGAAATGAAGTCACTTGTTATATGATATTTCTTTCATATCAGTAGAGCTACTAGAAATTGACTTTATAAATTTTAATAAAGCCTCAAGTTATGCCTTATAGCTCAGCACTGTGTTTCCCAAATTGTGCATTACTGAAAGCAAGAATGTCCCTCAGAAGAATTTTGAGTCACAACAGTTTGGGAAACATTGCATAGCATATTATTGTCTTGAAGATTCCTATGCACATTTACAAAGCAAAAGCCTGTAAAATTTGCTATATTTAAAAATAAAAGGCTGAACTTGGTCTTTGCCATTAAGAATGATACATAACCATGAGCTGATCTTTAAGATCAAACTGTGTTTTGAAGACCTCAGGAATT
Source organism: Redunca redunca (assembly GCA_006410935.1). NCBI lineage: Eukaryota > Metazoa > Chordata > Mammalia > Artiodactyla > Bovidae > Redunca > Redunca redunca. The sequence goes on along the minus strand of SJYQ01001615.1, from coordinate 51,849 downwards.
ACTGGAATTATTGGATTACTGTACTGTTTGTGCTATTAGAAGTTTCCATGAAGGCTGATGGATGGCAGCCTTCAGAATAAATACACAATTTTCCTCCAAATCAATGAAAACACAATTTATTTTTTTGGACGGCTCAGCAAGAATTAAGAACCATCATGAATTTTGGAGGTAGAAGCCTTTTTGTTCAAAAGATTTACAAAGGAGTTTTGGCAGCCTTTAATATGTTTTTTTAAGTTTTTTTTTTTTTTTAATTCATGTATTTATTTGGCTGCACTGAGTCTTAGTTGCGGCAGGTGGAATCCAGTTCCCTGACCAGGGATTGAACCCACGCCCCTGTATTAGGAGTACAGAATCTTAGCCACTGGACCACCAGGGAAGTCCCTGTAATATACTTTTTAAATGATGATGAGATTATTTGGCATTGGACCCTAACCAGAGCCAGAACTGTGGGCCCACTTATACACAGGAAGATACGCAGTAGTTAATAAACTCAGGTTAACGTCTGTCTTTCTTTGCACCCTTTAGGTTTGAATGCTGAATTTGGAATCTGTAACCACAAAAGGCGTGGATCCTTTCGACATGGTTCCCTCTGCCCTTGTCCCCAGTTCATCCCAACCGTCTCTCCACCTCTGCTTCCCAGCTCCCACGCTGGCACACCTACCTGAGTAAGAGTGTTGAGTGCCAACGCTCGACTGCTCGGAAGTGCCCCCGATCGCACAAATCCCTTCCTTCTTATTGATAGCTTTTCTAAAGGTCTTGGCAACCTCTGTGCTTTTCAGGCCATGAAAAACCTGCAAAAAATAATGTATCTTTAGAAACCTAATCTGCGATGTAGAAAACCATAAAGGAAACGATAAGCCATGCTGAAGCAAGAAAGACGGGACTGTGTTTTGTATTGCTGGTATTTCTCCAACTGAACTTCCATGTTTCAAATCCATCCCCTTGGCTTCTGCATCATACTCACCTTGATAAACTCATCAAAGCTGATCTTCCCATCCTGGTCCAGGTCACCTGTGGCCATCAGGTTCTCTGTAATTTCTCTCACCCTGTACCCAGGCAGAGGCAAGCAGGCAGCCTTGAACAAGTCATTCAGTTCATTGCAGCTGATGTACCCGTTGCCATCGGTATCTGTAAAGCAAATGAGGAGCTGATGGCTCAGGAAAATTTGGGTTACAGCACGAAGAGAGGTGAGAGAAGGCCTGATGGGAGGACAGTGGGTGGGAGAGGGGGTCATTCAGGGGTTGTGAGCTGACCCCATGCAAAGTCAGAATCTCACAAGAGACCTGTTGCTATTATAAATGGGTATTAGCATCATTTCCAACACCCAAGAGTCAAAGTTTCAACAAAGAGATTGTGACAACAAGCTGAAGAGACTCTTACAGAAAGATGTGAAAATAAATCACAGACTTGGAGCCATAGATTAAGAAAAAGTGATAGTTGTTGTTTAGTCACTAAGTTGTGTCTGACTCTATAAGCACTCCATGGACTGCAGCCCGCCAGGCTCCTCTGTCCATGGTATTCTCCAGGCAAGAATACTGGAGTGGGCTGCCATTTCCTTCTCCAGGGGATCTTCCCGACCCAGGGATCAAACCCGAATTTATTGCATTGGTAGATGGATTCTTTACCACTGAGCCATCTGGGAAGTAAGGAATACTATTAAAACAAAGGAAATTTAAAAAAAAAAAAAAAAAAGCAGACAAGCTATAAAAGCTGAGATTTAGTGGCCATTTCCAGGAAAAGCTACAGGTGAAAAAGGGCTCATATGCCACGTTTTGATAGAGAAAGAAGTAATTTTCTTGAAGAATAGCTTTCAAAAATATTTCCCTAGCTTCTGTAATCAATACCACTGTATTCCTGCCCTTCCTACTATTTTGCTCATGTTACCAGTCATTGATTCTATCCTGAAGCTACCAAAAAAAGTAGAGAATTGTGTGAGTTGAGGTATCAGGTTCACTCACCCACTTTGGCAAAAGCTTCTCTGAGCTCCATCATTTCTTCATCGGATACTGATCCTCTGGCCATCTTTTACTGCGTTAGGCAACAGTTCTGCAGAGAGCAGACAACACAGGGAGTGACTGATGTGCATCTTCGAGAAGCAATTCTTATTAAGCAAAGAAATATTTCTTTGCACCCCTTATGACTTATAATGATCTTCCCAAAAGGTAAGAAATGGACTTTTTCTTATTTTATCTTTTTCAAATTTTTTACCTTTTTATTTTATATTGGAGTTTAGCCAATTAACAATGTTGTAATAGTTTCAGGTGGACAGCAAAGCAACTCATCTATACATACACATGAGTGAGTGAGGGAAAGTCGCTCAGTCGTGTCCGACTCTTTGCAACCTCAAGGACTGAAGCCTGCCAGGCTCCTCTGTCCATGGAATTCTCTAGGCAAGGATACTGGAGTGGGTGGCCATTCCCTTCTCCAGGGGATCTTCCCAACCCATTGTCCCCTAAAATCCCCGCCCATCCAGGCTGCCACATAACACTGAGCAGAGCTTCCTATGCTCCACAGAAGGTCCTTGTTGGTTATCAAAGAAATAGCCTTTTCCTTAACTGGACTCCACTTTTTGGTCTCCAGAGATGGTCCTCAACATTCAGAGAACTAAGGTCACGAGATCCGGTCTCATTGGCAAATTGATGGGGAAACAATGGAAACACTAACAGACTTTATTTTGGGGGCTCCAAACTCACTGCAGATGGTGATTGCAGCCATGAAATTAAAAGATGCTTGCTCCCTGGAAGAAAAGCTATGACCAACCTAGACAGCATATTAAAAAGCAGACATATTACTTTGTCAACAAAGGTCTGTCTAGTCAAAGCTATGATTTTTCCAGTAGTAATGTATGGATGTGAGAGTTGGACTATAAAGAAAGCTGAGCGCTGAAGAATTGATGCTTTTGAACTGTGGTGCTGGAGAAGACTCTTGAGAGTCCCCTGGACTGCAAGGAGATCCAACCAGTCCATCCTAAAGGAGATCAGTCTGAGTTTTCATTGGAAGGACTGATGTTGAAGCTGAAACTCCAATACTTTGGCTACCTCATGTGAAGAGCTGACTCATTGGAAAAGCCCCTGACGTTGGGAAAGATTGGGGGCAGAAGGAGAAGGGGACGACAGAGTATGAGATGGTTGGATGGCATCACTGACTCAATGGACATGAGTTTGAGTGAACTCCGGGAGATGGTGATGGACAGGGAGGCCTTGCAGTCCATGGGGTCACAGAGTCGGACATGACTGAGCGACTGAACTGAACTGAACTGAAAGATGGTCCACACTGTTTCTTTCCTCCCCATGATCCAGGCTGCTCCTCACGTCAGGAGATGGAGCTGATTTCCTCTCCTTGAATCTAGGCTGACTCTGTGACTGCTGTTAGTATTTAGAGGACTGGAGAAGCCATGTCTGGGCTGGAAACTTCTGTTTCCTGCCTTTGGGAATGTGCCCTCCTTCTGGGATGCTCATCCTTGGGATGGTCCCTCTTGGAAACCAGCTGCTATGCTCTGAGACGTCTAAGCCACAGGAAGCATGATAATTGGATCCTCTGGTTAATGGTCCCTGCTGAGCTCCCAGGCAGCAGCCAGCATCAGCTGCCAGCCAGCAGAGCGGGCCAGTTCGGACATTCCAGCCCATTTGAGCCCCTGGATGAACACAGTCCCAGACAACATCACATGAAGCAGAATTGCCCAGAATTCTGATACCAAGAGAACTGAGAGATAGGTTTAAAATCTCGACATTTTGGAGTAGTTTGAAACACAGAAATATATGACTAAAACAATTTTCATGTAAATATCATTTTTAGAGATACGTTTATGTTCATATTTCAAATGACTATGTTTGGCCAAGTCAACAGATAACTTCAAAGGCAGTTATCAAATTTCTCTAAGTATTTCAGAAAAGAGGAAGGGAATCTGATCGTCTAATAAATTGTATAACAGGAATTTGAGGGACTTTTTTAGGTGTTCTCAGAAAGGCTAGTGTTGGCTAAGAAACTTGGCTAGTACTGGAGTAATTTCCCTTTCCCTATGCATGATTGCTGCCCTCTAGTGGGTAGAAAGAGAATGCAACAGAAAACGGATGATATGCTTGTCTAGCGTGAAATTAAAAGAGGCTTACTCCTTGGAAGGAAAGTTATGACCAACCTAGATAGCATATTCAAAAGCAGAGACATTACATTGCCAACAAAGGTCCGTCTATTCAAGGCTATGGTTTTTCCAGTGGTCATGTATGGATGCGAGAGTTGGACTGTGAAGAAAGCTGAGCACAGAAGAATTGATGCTTTTGAACTGTGGTGTTGGAGAAAACTCTTGAGAGTCCCTTGGACTGCAAGGAGATCCAACCAGTCCATTCTAAAGGAGATCAGTCCTGGGATTTATTTGGAAGGAATGATGCTAAAGCTGAAACTCCAGTAGTTTGGCCACCTCATGATAAAGAGTTGACTCATTGGAAAAGACTCTGATGCTGGGAAAGATTGAAGGCAGGAAGAGAAGGGGATGACAGAGGATGAGATGGTTGGATGGCATCACCGACTCGATGGACATGAGTCTGAGTGAACTCCGGGAGTTGGTGATAGGGAGGTTTGGCGTGCTGCGATTCATGGGGTTGCAAAGAGTCAGACGCGACTGAGCGACTGAGCTGAACTAGCGTATTCTTGCCTGGAGAATTCCATGGACAGAGGAGCCTGGCAGGCTACAGTCCCGTGGGGTAGCAGAGTCAAAACGACTAAGGGACTAACACAGTAGCTAATTCACAGGCCCATGTTTCAAATAGGAGTTCCATTAAAGCTTATGGAATTTCCCAATGGGGAAGGGATAAGTGCGGTGAGAGTGTAGAAGAAGAAGTGTTTATATTTACATTTGGGGCATTTTAGTGACATTACTAACTTTAAAAAATATTTAAAATTTGTGACAGAATGTTGTTTTAAATGGATTTCCTTTTTTATATTTGCACTTTGTTTCTGCTGTACTTTTTCTCAGTGACAACCAACCACACAAGATAGCGAACAGTTTTAACATAAAACTGTTGGCCAAAAAAAATGCATTCTGCTCAATTTTGCAAATACATATCCCTTATTCACCAACTCACTATACTGCCACATACATTTATCACATGTATTAGTAGTTTCAAACTTTCATTTTCCTAAGCAACCCTCTGTGAATAGAATCCTTACATGTAAACAACAGTTAACAAAAAATAACTCCGGGGAGGGATAAATTAAGAGTATGGGATTAACAGATACACAGTACTATATATAAAACACATACACAACAAGGATTTACTGAATAGCACAGGGAACTATATTTGATACCTTGTAATAATCAAAAATGCAAAAGAATCTGAAAAAGAACAGATATTTATAAAGGAATCACTGTGCTGTACACCTGANTATATATGGTTATTATTTCCATTTTCAATATATATATAATTGTGGAATTATATATATTGCTATTATTTCAATCTTTTATTATCAAAAGCATCTATGGTATTATTAGTTACCTTATATCTAAAAAGGTATTGGCCCATTAGGTTCTCTGACAGAGGGTAGAAACTGTTGAGAGCTTAACTGTGTAAGGAAACGCAATCTCACCCATCACAGTAACCTCAGAGCCCGGCAGCACCGGTTACCTACCTTTCTTGCCTTCACTTTTCTTCCTTCCTTTTGTGCTTGTCTGTTTTTCTGTCTCCCTCCCTCCCTTCCTCCATCCTTCCCTCCCTTCCTTCTTTTCTTTCTTCCCCTGAGATTTGTTGTTATTGCTAGTTTCCTTTTTAAAAATCAAGCCAGGAGATGTAAGAGACATGGGTTAGATCCCTGGGTCAGGAATATTCCAATATTCCCCCAGAGAAGGAAATGGCAACCCACTCCAGTATTCTTGCCTGTGAAATCCCAGGGACAGAGGAGCCTGGCGGGCTACAGTCCATGGGGTTGCAAACAGTCGGACATGACTGAGTACATCCGCATGTACCATGCACTTGTTCCAAAACCAACTTGAGCCCAGTTACAAGGACAGACCCAAGCCTAAGACCTACACCCAATAAAACGTGATCAAGCAGAAGCAGCAATAAGCGCGGGGGAAATAAGACAACAGCGAGGGAGAGCCTTGATACTTCAAACACTGCACATTGTGAAAATCTAGTTCCAAGTTCCAAGTTCTCTGAGGTTAAATGCTAAAAAGGAGCTATCACTTACATAGTTCATTCTATCTATGTGAGAAAAGTCAGTTTTCTTAGGGCAGCAGAACTAAGGCCCGAGAGCAGTACCTTCACCCAAACTGGGTAAGAGGACATTCATGGGGTGTAATAAATGCAAGTTCTGTGTTTCTTGTAATGTCCCACAGTGAAGACTGACGGCTCAGCTACACGCATTCGCACTTCACAGAGCAGGAACCAGCAGCTCAGAGAAGTTAAGATTCATCTCTCAGACCGGGTGGAGGAGCAGCAGGATTCCAGTGCTCGAGTCTCCTCTCCTCTCCCATGCTGTCTGTTCAGGACGCTTTGCATCTCTCTTAGACACTCATTTCATCCACCCATTCACTCATCCAGCAATTATTCATTAAATATTGGATTGGCCAAAAGGTTCGTTCGGGTCTGTCCATTCGATGCTGACCTTGAACAGACTTTTTCACCAACCCAATATATAACATGTCTGGCCTATGCGAGATTAAAAAAAACTAGAATATGAAGTGTGTATCCAGGTGTTCTAGCTTAGGAAGTTTTTGCTTTCCTGTGTTAAGAAATTAAGGCTTCTGTTGGAAGATACCAGTGTGTACTTTTGCATACTTCACTAAATTCTTATGACTAATTTGGTTTGATTCTTCTTTATACTCAATACCAATAAGAGAAGGCTCTCCTCCGTTATATTTTAGCAAAGTCTTTGGTAAAGGCTGGCCCTTCTTGTTTTGGGGGTGTCTTATTTCTTGGTTCACAGATGTTCACAGGGTTGCTAGATAAATCGCTTCACTTACAAATATTTGTGAAAGCCTACTGCAAGGCAGGCACTGTTCTTCACTTCAGGTGAGTGGGCTGCCCTACTGCTCTGAAACATGAACCGGTGTTAAAGACCAAGAGAATGAATGGGGTCTCTGAATCTAAACTTGTCCTATTCTTTGACAGAGGACTTTAAGATTTTAGAGCACGTGAGTGATTGTTGAGAAAGACGTGTAAAGAGGCAGGGAATGAGATTGCCTTTTAAGGATCAAGGGCAGGGTTGAGGAAAAAGGAAAGAATTACAGCGCTGGGTGACAAAGAACATCTAAAGATCATGGTTCAGGGGCCTTCCCTGGTGGTCCAGGGGCTAAGACTCCACCTTCCAATGGAGTGGATGTGGATTCCACCCCTGGTTGGGGAGCTCAGATCCCATGTACCTCACGGCCAAAAAGCCAAAACACAACATAGAAACAATGTTATAGCAAATTCAATAAAGACTTCAAAAATAGTTCACATCAAAAAATAAAAAAATAAAGATCATGGTATAGTGAAAAAACAAAAAATACTTTAGCATGAAAATTGCAGGGCCCATTCAAATAAAAGAGCTAGGGAAGGAAACAGGGTCATTTTAAAACCTTCTAAAAGATGTATATAAATGGGGAGGATTAACTCAGACAGAGGATCTCAGGGGAGGGTTTCTCAGAGAGAAATCAGTCCTGAATATTCACTGGAAGGACTGATGCTGAAGCTGAAACTCCAAAACTTTGGCCACCTGATGCGAAGAACTGACTCATTTGAAAAGACCCTGATGCTGGGAAAGATTGAGGGCAGGAAGAGAAGGGGATGACAGAGGCTGAGATAGTTGGATGGCATCACTGACTCAGTGGACAAGAGTTTGAGTAAGCTCCAGGAGTTGTTGATGGACTAGGAGGCCTGGCGTGCTGCAGTCCATGGGGTCACAAAGAGTCTGAACTCAGAGATGCCAAATAGTGAGACAGCCTTACAATGAAAAAAATTCAAAAACCCTCCCTGGTGGCTTAAAGACGGTAAAGAATCTGCCTGCAATGCAGGAGACCGGGGTTCCATTCCTGGCTCTGGAAGATCCCCTGGAGAAGAAATGGCAGCCCACTCCAGTATTCTTGCCTGGAGAATCCCATGGACAGAGGAGCCTGGCGGGCTACAGTTCATGTTATGGGTTGCAAAGAGTTGGACACAACTGAGCGACTCACACTTCTGCTTTTCAGTGCTTTAAAAGCTAAAGGGAAAGAGAATAGACTGAATTCGTTTGAGAGGAGAAGTGGAGAAGTGGTAGTCACCAACCTAAATTACTATGATACTGTTTGTTGTTTGTTGAGCCCAAACAGGAATAGATGTTGAGGGGGTATCTCTTTTACATCAGAGGGAGCGGTAAATCCTGGAAACACAATCCAACTTGTAGAGAGAGGAAACTAAGAAATCATTTAGCACAACTCCCTCATTTTATAGAGAGAGACTGAAGTTCCAATGAGATGCAGTGCTTTGCTTACAGGTCTTCAAAGCACTCACAGGGTAGGGTCTGTAACAGAAAGAGCAGAGCAGCAGAAGGCCGGCGTGACCACTAATCGGGCCATTAAGATCCACAACTGTGAACAGACCCTTTAATTAAACAGCGTTTTACAGAGCAGGGCAGGAAGAAGAGGTAATTAATGGAAAAACATGCAGAGGGGACCATTTCAAAGAAGGACATGGCTGGGGTTAGAATCAAGTATTAGGTACTTCACACAGTCTATTAATAGGAAAAAAAGATTTGCCCATGTTAATTCATGTGTGCTTGATGGCTTGCATTGTAATTATGTGAGTTAGTTTCATAAAGATAATTGACGAGGGTCTGTTTGTAAATTACTGGCACCATATTGGCAGCTGACTCTAGAGAGGTTACTGCAGTAATGAGACTGGCTGTGGTCATTTGGAAGCTCCCATTTGGAGCTTAGAAGCAGTGGTTGAGGAAGGTGTGTCCCTTCCAGGGCATGACCAAGCCCTTTCTCGCTGCTTCTGCAGTAAGTGGGGTCCTTTTAAATGACTACATCATCTAACTATGACTTTGCCAAGAACCACTTTAAGGACTTTTGCAAACTGTGGTGAGTTCTGGAACCCCATTTCTGAACCACTGCCCAAATCATAAATCTAAGAAGACAAATCTCACATCATTCATCTAAGTCACGTCTGGCCGCTCATTTTTCTGCAAGCACTTAAATTTATTAAATCAATAATTATAGAATCCCAGCACATTTGGCCAAAGAAAGAACCAGTTGTTCTTTTCAGAAGGTTATTTTTAAAGCCTCGAGAAAATCAAATTACCGCCCCTACCCCCTCCTCTCCAAACTTCAAAAGTCACAAAACCTGTTCCCTCTTTTAGGTCATTGAGTTCTAAGTCTCTGTTTAAAGGAGGCTGGTATTTTCCAGATGGGTAGTGAAAGAGAACTTCTCAGAATGACTTCTTACACTAAAAGTGTCTCACTCAAGTTCCCTGAAATCTACATGTAGAAACTATTTGTAGGAGTTTACTACAGAACACAGTGCTGGAGAATTTACAGAAGGAAATGCATGCTGTAAAATGAATGTTAAAATGGAAACTGAATTTTCTCCGAGGAGTTTCCTAACTGACAATGAAAAGAAGCAGAAAGGCTGATAACACATGATCTGTGCAGAGTGGAACGGCTACCTGGGCCCGCATCATTTTCGAAAGCAGGTAATGCTGTGTAGGTCGGTACTTTGATTCGATAGATATCAATCCCACTTACATAACTGCTGGGATCAGAGCCCTATCTGTAACCTGGCATCACATTGCCAAGGGACTGTTTTGAATGTGCCCTACTTTTTCTGCAACTTGACACAGTGGGGAAAGTACAACAGGAAACTCGGGACCCAGGTTCCCAGCTTTCCCTCTGATTCAGCATGTATCCAGGAGAAAATTGTACAGCTTCCGAACCCCTCACGGAGCAATAAGTAAACCCCAAACAACACAACGTCCAGAACATCATCAATCTGCCATCTTTAGCCTTACACTCTGATGATGAAAGAAGTGAAACATATAATACTTAGGATTCCAAAGCCAAATAAAATCCCCATAAATTTTTGGAAAAGCAATCATGCTACAGTTATATCAGATAAGGAAGGAATTTTGCTTTCCCTTAATCCTGTTCCCTTTCTTTTACAAAGCAGAACGCTGTGTGTGGTTGGCGGGGGCGCACGGGGGATAATTTTCTATGTATGCTCGGAATACCATTTCTCTGTGGATACAGATATTCCAAACTTTCACAGAAAGGATGATTCTCAACATGTATTTTTCAAATGCCTTTGTTTTGAAGAACCAAATAACTATGCGTGTGTGCCAAGCCGCTCAGTCATGCCCGACTGTTAGTGACCCCAAGGACTGTAGCCTGCCAGGCTCCTCTGTCCGTGGGATTCTCCAGGCAGGAATGCTGGAGTGGGTTGCCACGCCCTCCTCCAGGGATCTTCCCAACCCAGGAATCGAACCCAGGTCTCATATGTCTCCTGCACTGGCAGGCAGGTCCTTTACCACTAGTGGCACCTGGGAAGCCCCCAAATAACCAGAAATGTCCTCAAATACAGACAACCATTTAAAGGGGCCCTTGTGAATTCTGTGGGCAGGTCAGAATCTCTTTTAGATTGTTCTCTCCCCGCAGACACACTGGTTCTCCCAAGGCTCTGCAGAAGGCAGGACTCTTCTCTGCAAGTCTCGGAGGGAAACACGCAGCAGTCAGTGAGCCACGGGACGCTGTTCCCGCATAGGCTCAGCGGCTCTCTCTCTATCTCAGGTGCTGAAAACACCTCCGGGGAGCCGGCAGCCCCGATTCCTCCAAACCTGATGGACCTGACCGTCTCTGTGATCTGATCAGCCTCAGAAGCTGAGGGGCTTCTGAAGCTGCATTAGCAATGGCACACAGAGCCCAGCTCTGGCCCCAACTAAGGAGTCCCCAGCTCCCCATCTCCTCTCCCAGCACACCCCGATGCTTGTTTTCTACCAAGCTGCCCACTCCACTAAGGATGCGACGCAGGGTAAACCTCTGGCAAGCAAAAGGGATGCTCCAGGCTGGGGTTGCCAGGCCCTCCTTGCCTTGGCCTCTGTCTCCTTCCCAGGGCTGTAGACAGTGATAGTCTTGGCATTCACGTCTAGAAAGACCACAGCTACCCTTCATTCCACATTCAACCACAAGGACTTAAGATCCAGACTTTCACCTATTGGAAGCTCAGGGAACCCCAAACACGTCTTTTCAAAAAGCTGAATATTATTAAGGGCTAGTTGATAAGCCACTATGAGCATTGTCTCAATATCAGACGTCATTCATTTCCTTCATTCATTCACTCCACCTATGAGTCTATGTGCAAAGTACTGCCCTGGTTACTAGGTACAAGCAAGGGACTCCCTGGGACGTCATGAAGCCCACAGTTAAATGTCAAGTTTCAGATCCAACACAGAGATGACAGCTCATTACTGCCAAACGGTTAACAGAATGAAAAGAGTTCTGCAGATCAAAAATGAACACATGAAAAGGCTAAACACAGGGCTGCAAGGGTGGAGGGGGGTAAGACGAGATAAGAGTAAGAAATTAGCACAGAAGCTTATCAAAAAATAAAACCATCAAACATCTCAATCAGCCCATGCACTACAGGTAAGCAGATAATTTATACACGTGGACATCTCCAAGGAAACCACAATAACTAGCAGGGAGTAGAAGAGAGAGCTTGGGGATCGGGAGACCCAGGCTGCTACCTGTCTGTGCAACATCAGGCTCCACTGAGCCTCTCTGGGCCTCAGTTTCCTCATCGGTAAATTGGGAGATGAAGTCCCTTCCATGTTAAAAATTCCAAAAGTCTGTTCACTAGCTGACAAGTGTAAAGTACAAGCTAAAGCCAGGGTTAGGTGTGTTTCAAGTGAGCCTAGAATAAGGGCCAGGGGGCATGAGAAGCTACGGCCATGCCCTGAAGCATCTCTGGGGAGAAGAATCTTCTCTGAAGTGGACCCAGCATCTCCCAGCCCCACCTGGTTCCTGCTCTTACCTCAGCATCGGGAAAAGCTCTGTCCTCATGCACTCTCCTCACTGACCCAGGCAGATGCCCATGGCTCCACTGCTCATCCCAGAGCAGGGAAGCTTCCAGAACGCCACGTGAGCTCTGCTTTCTGGGAGGTCGCTGCGTACATCTTGAGTCCGGCTGCTCCAGTTCACTTCTGGTATCTAGGCAAGACTGCATGCGCGCTGTCCCAGAAAGAGAGCCATCTACTATTTTCTCAAAAATATCCAAATAAGGCAACCCGACAAACTCTCCGGTGTCTCACATCCCTACCCTGTAACCTAAATCTTGGCTGATATGATGAAAGCGCCCTCTCTTGGGCTATTCTCAGAGGGAATTACAGAAGCGGCTCAATTCATAAAAATCCCGTCACATGCCTTGGTGAGAGCTACTGGACCTTCACAAAAAAAATTCTTTAGACCTGTCTTTGGAGGCTCTCTGTCTCCAAATCTTTAAATAGCTTTCTTTGCTATCTTCTGGGTCTATGCCAAGGTCCCTAAATGAGAATACAAGAATAACAAGAGTCATAGGATGTAGAGATAAAAGGACCAGCTTTCTATCTGGTCACTCCCCTATCACAGAGGAGTGAAATGACACCCAAGTTAAGGAATGTGCCCAGTGTCACACAGCTTACTGGGACTGCAGGCCAGGGCTCCTTACTTCCCCTCTTTCCTTGAGAGTAAGTTTTCAAACCTAAGAGGGAATGCTGTTCTTTAAGTAAGACCTGCTCAACGTAATGGGAAAGTACAAACGCCCCATGATTTCAAATATCTTAGGAATACCATTTCATGTATGTTTCTTGCACTGGAAGGAGAACTTAGTCTAGGTAATGAGAAGGCAGTGTCCAGGTCCAGAGTACCAACAACATGTGCCCGTTGCAATGTACAAATCCTACTGGCACTTTCAGGGTTTCGATGACTGAGACATGACGAACACCCTGTGTATTCATCTGTACCTTCATTTTTGACTTTGCAGGAAGGACCTCTGATAGTTTTTAGCAGCCCCAAAGCAAACCACAGTAAGATAACTCACACTGAGGCATAACGTTCTAAAAACAAAACGCCAAATTCATAGGGGAATATGAAAATGACATCCTCAGACATCTCAAATTAGCAAGGTTTGAGACATCTTGTCCTTCCAGCTGCTGAGTGGAGCTCTGTGAGTCCTTCCTTCTCTCGGGTCTGGTTCACACCTCTATGGCTCAGCCCCCACATTGACACCTCCATTTCTCCCAGCAGATTGTGAGATCACAAACCATAAGTCATCTAACAGTATTGCCTCGTGGTTGGTGCTTAGTAGGTACGCAGGAAATCAGCTGTAGGCGTGAACAAGCAAACCCATAAACTAATAGTACCCAGGGCTTGAGAAGGCTACGGTCACCTTCTCTGAGGAGCTAAATACTAACATTCTCATGTGAAAGTTAAAGTGTTAGTTGCTCAGTTATGTCTGACTCTTTGCGACCCCATGGACTGTAACCTCTGTCCATGGGATTCTCCAGGCAAGAATGCTAGAGTGGGTTGCCATTTCCTCCTCCAGGGGACCTCTCTGACCAGGGAGTGAGCCTGGGTCCCCTGCACTGCAGGCAGATTCTTTACCGTCTGAGCCACCGAGGAGGCCATTCTTGTGTTCACACTTATATCCCTTCCACTGAGAGATACAAACGTCAGAACAAGGCAAGCAGATGCGTCAAGTTTATCTGAGGCCACTTGGCGGGAAAGGCGACTCTGCAAGTGTCCCTCGGCTGCCTTTGAACTGGGCTGGGGGTGCTCCCGGGCCCTAGCCTCCAGCCAGGGGAGGGTTCAGGCTGAGATAGCAGAGCCTGCGGCTGAGCAGTTTCTGTAAACCCTGCTGGCCGCTGCTGATGCTGCGGTCTCTACCTTAGTTAGTGTACAGTGTCTCACTTGGAGCCGAGTCCTGCTGCGGGGGGAGGGACTGTGGTGTGGAGACAGATCAGGACAGAAAGGAGGGGAAAATCAGCCTGGATGCACAAACTCAATGTATCAGGAACACACGCAGGAAAGAACTAGGAATGGGTGCCAGAGTTCACCTGAATATAATTTGCACATCACTATCTGTGCAATTGTGACATTGCTCCTCTGGTAATCCTAAGCGTCCACCACTAAGTTGTTTTAGTTGCTCAGTTGTGTCTGACTTTTTGGGACCCCATGGACTCTAGCCCGCCAGGCTCCTCTGTCCATGGGATTTTCCAGGGCAGAACATTGGAGTGGGTTGCCATTTCCTTCTCCAGGAGATCTTCCTGACCCAGGGGTCAAACCCACATCTCCTACATTGGCAGGTGGGTTCTTTACCACTGAGCCACCAGGGAAGCCCCCTCGAATGGTGAATAAATTGTCTTATTACATTCGGTAGAGCGTGCAACAAACCAAACCAACTGAAGAACAGATTCTCGAATAAGGCCCTCTGAATTGTCATCCCTACTAAGTCAGTAAATAACAGCTATGTGATATTTGGCATTTTGCAGTTTTTACTAACTTGTTTTTGGAGTAATACATGTTTCTGTTAAAGTAATATATGTTTATCTTAGAAAATGTAAATGAGTAAAAAGAATAAACTATAAACCACCTGTAACTCCAACACCTATTGGCAACTGATCTATTTTGGTGTACATGCTTTTACATATTTTATAAATATACACATAGTATATTTATTTATACATTTCTTCTTTCAATCAACATCTGCCAAGTACCTACTCTATTCTAGGTCGTGGTTGGATGCTGGTGATGCAAATATAAGATGCGGCCCTGGCCTGTTGGGTAAGGGCGAAAGACACCAGTCACTAGAAAACAGGGGGACTTTTTAGATTCGCAGGAAGGGGGAACACAGCTCTCCCCAGGGGAGACATGCATGGTGCCCCGGAAGTCGTGAGATGTGACCTGAGTTTCCACAGACGGGAGGAGCCTGCTTAACGATCAGGCAGTCTTTTCCTTATTCATACAGAGTGAGGAAGCTGTATGCTCTCCATAGAAAGGTTATCTATGTTGGGCCAGAGAAACCAACGGCTAAAGGACAAACGGAAGACGAGCTAATGCTCCCTCAGTGGTTACTCGACACTAAACATTTCCTATGCATTATCACACTGAATCCCACCACAACTCCATGTGGCATAACGATTATTTCCTCTTTATAGATGAGGGAACTGAGATTTAAGTAACTGGCCCAGGGTTACATCGCTCTGAACCAGGGAAACCTCAGTATGGCCCTGCAGCATGAGAAAATGGGAAAATGGGAGCCCTGAAAAGGGACATGGCTCCCCAAAGTCTCAAAGTGAGTCACTGACTCATCAGAGAAGAGGAGAAGAGCCTCCAGAATCCTATTTTGGTCAAAAAAGTATGAGAAAAACACAAGTCAGTTATGGGCTTCCCTGATGGCTCAGATGGTAAAGTGTCTACCTGCAACGTGGGAGACCCAAGTTCAATCCCCGGGTCAGGAAGATCCCCTGGAGCAGAAAATGGCAACCCACTCCAGTATTCTTGGCTGGAGAATCCCATGGACTGAGGAGCCTGGTGGCTACAGTCCATGGGGTCCTGGAGTTGGACACAACTGAGCAACTATCAAAGTCAAAGAGGTTTTTTTTTAAAAAAAACAACCCTGAGATGCACAGTCCATGAAATGTAAGATGGACTTACGTCTTCTGTATTCCATATGTGGATGGGGAGGTTAATGGGAGGGGTTTCTTCCACTGGTTTCAAGAACAGCACACATTTAGTTTATAGCTTCACCGAGGCTATAACAAGACCACTTTCTCCCAGTCTAAGTGAGTGTGAGGGCATGACAGGTTTCTTACAAACCTCATCCAACCACTGATGATCTTATCTTTCTTTATGAAATTAGGCTTGCTATATACACAAAAGAGAGTGAACTAGGAAATAACATCGTAAAGCAAAAAGATGCTGAATTTTCTGATGCAGTGGCTTCTTCGTGCATACTTGCATACACGTTACTTAAATTCTGAGTCTCAGTTTCTTTATATGTAAAATGGGGATATTGATAACAGTATGGAGGTTCCTTCAAAAACCGAAAACAGAACTACCATATGAACAACTCACTAGAGGAAGAAATGGCAAACCACTCCAGTGTTCTTGCTGGGAGAATCCCATGAACAGAGGAGCCTGGCAGGCTACACTCTGTGGGGTTGCAAAGAGTCCGACATGACTGAGCACTCTCACACACACACGTACACACACATGAACAACCTAAGTGTCCATCAACAGGTGAATGGATAAAGACGAAGTGGTACATATATACAATGCAACATTACTCAACCATGTAAAGGAACAAAACTGGGTCACTTGTAGAGATGTAAATGGACCTACAGTCTGTCATACAGAGTGAAGTGAGTCAGAAAGAGAAAAACAATTATCATATATTGATGCACATATAGGGAGACTAGAAAAATGGTACAGATGAACCTAGTTTCAGGGCAGGAATGGAGATGCGGATGTAGAGAACAGATGTGTGGACACAGGGCAGGGGTGGGGGGTGGGATGAACTGGGAGATTAGGGTTCACAGACTATCATGTGCTCAACACACAGCTAGTGGGAGGCTGTGGCACAGGGAGCCCAGTGCACTGCTCCGTAACGACCAAGATGGGCAGGCTTGAGGGTGCTGGTGGAATGGAGGCTCAAGAGGGAGAGCATATGTATATACACACAGCTGATTCTTTAACTTACATGCAGAGTACATCATGAGAAACGCCGGCCTGGAAGAAGCACAAGCTGGAATCAAGAGTGCCCGGAGAAATATCAATAACCTCAGATATGCAGATGACACCACCCTTATGGCAGAAAGGGAAGAGGAATTAAAGAGCCTCTTGATGAAAGTGAAAGAGGAGAGTGAAAACGCTGGCTTAAAGCTCAACATTCAGAAAACGAAGATCATGGCATCTGGTCCCATCACTTCATGGCAAATAGATGGGGAATCAATGCAAACAGGGACAGACTTTCTTTTCTTGGACTCCAAAATCACTGCAGATGGTGACTTCAGCCATGAAACTAAAAGACACTTACTCCTTGGAAGGAAAGTTATGACCAACCTAGACAGCATATTCAAAAGCAGAGACATTACTTTGCCAATAAAAGTCCATCTAGTCAAAGCTATGGTTCTTCCAGTAGTCATGTATGGATGTGAGAGTTGGACTATAAAGAAAGCTGAACACCAAAGAATTGATGCTTTTGAACTGTGGTGTTGGAGAAGACTCTTGAGAGTCCCTTGGACTGCAAGGAGATCCAAGCAGTCCATCCTAAAGGAAATCAGTCCTAAATATTCATTTAAGGACTGATGCTGAAGCTGAAACTCCAATACTTTGGTCACCTGACGCAAAGAACTGACTCATCTGAAAAGACCCTGATGCTGGGAAAGATTGAAGGTGGGAGGAGAAGGGGATGACAGAGGATGAGATGGTTGGATGGCATCACCGACTCAATGGACATGAAGCTCCATGAGTTGGTGATGGATAGGGAGGCCTGGCATGCTGCAGTCTATGGTGCTGCAAAGAGCTGGACACAACTGAGCGGCTGAACTAACTAAATAACTATAGCTGATTCACTCTATTGTACACAGTTACATTTCCACAGAAATAATAATGTAGTAACAGTGCTCATCCATAGAGCTGTGTTAGAATAAAACAAGACAAAGTGTTTCAACTGTATACAACAGTGCTTGGTGAAGGAGGAAGAAAGGAAGGAAGGAAAGGGCAGGGGGAGGGAGGGAAGAAGGAGAAAAAGAAAAAAGGACCGGAACTTCTGTTACAAAACTATCTTGGGGAACAAACCCAATTTCCATTATAAATTGTATGAAATATTATGTAGAGTCACTGTCTAAAATTCACACTTAATTGTTATGTGTGTGGGCAGGTGTAAATCTAGATTTCACACTCATGCTTTATCTTCAAATGATCTTAGCTTGGCTTGCTCCGGCTCCTGTACCACTTCTCTCCTCCTGAGGCCTTGAAGTCAGTTTCAAAAGCAACTGTGGAATTAGTAGATGATACCAACCGCAACAGTACTGGCTGATCTCATGCTGAGTGGTCAAGGGGCTCTGGGCTCGGTCTTGCCTGAGATACATACTGTGGAAAGTACCTTCTAACAGTTGAGGAAGTGTGGCCAGAGTGGGAAAACGTACAGCAATCTTAAGAAAAGCCTGACCACATCCATTGTGAGTCATGAAACGAGGAGAGATCTCTGGGTATCTGTGAAGAAGACCACTGGCCTACGACTCCTCACTCTCAGGTGTACTGATGCTTGGGGGCTGATTCTGTTGGCCTTTTTTTCCGCCTCTATCTCTTATCCACTCCTGAATTCTCCAGGCATTTTTTGGAAAAACACTAAAACAATGTGCAGTTGACAATCGTGTCCTAGGGCCGACAACGGAAGCTTCTATTTATTCTCAATAAGGCAACCTCATTTTCTATGGGCTCCTTGGAGAAGTTCTTCCAGAATCTTTAATGACAAGCTCATTCTCATAAAAAACAAAATGAGGAGTTAGGTAAACTGAGGCAGAAATTTGTATTTGTTTGATGTACTATACTTATCTTCATTTTGTTGGAAGCCGCAGTTCAGGGGGCAAATATTTACCAATTCCAGTTTACTCATGGGATACGCTGTAATATTTCTTTTGCCAAATTTTAAATAAGTAAATAGTCTAGTTGAATCCCTTCCTAACTCTTATTTTAAGGACTTTGTACCATAGAATCCTCAAGCATTTATTTATTTGTTTGTCAATTATGTTTGGTATACCAGGAGACCCATCAAAAGCAGAGTTGGGATCTCTGCCTGATAGAAAATTAGGAATAATCATTGAATATTCAATCACAGAAAGGAAAACTTAGACTTATTAGAAAGCAGCCAGTAGATCACGTTAGAAAATACAATGCAAAGAAAATAGACGAGGTTTACACATTTAAGAAACTGTGAATATTTGAATGGGAAAAAGGCAAGGTGTCAATCTCGGCTCTGCCCAGCTCTGCGACCTTGGACGTAACTCTCCCCAAACCTCAGTTGGTCATAAGATGATAACATCGATCTCAGGCAGTTTTTGTGTAGAAATATAAGAGCAAATACTTGCCAAGTGCTTAGCATGATGCCCCACAAACAGTAAGGGCTCAACAAGTCAGCGGGGCTTCCCAGCAGCATGAGTGGTAAGGAATCCACCTGCCAATGCAAGAGACGCAGGTTTGATCCCGGGGTGGGGAAGATCCCCTGGAGGAGGAAATGGCAACTGCTCCAGTATTCTTGCTCAGAACATTCCATAGACAAAGGAGCCTGACAGACCACAGTCCTTGGAGTCACAAAGGACAGAGCACGCACACACACAAGTTAGCATCAATGGTGAGTATGGCAGAGTGAGAGGTAAGCACAGACTGATGAACTGGGGAAAAGGAAGAGGACATGGACCCAAGAGCAGAGCCAGGGAGTAGACAGTACTTTCTTCTATTTTGTAGATGAGGAAACCAAGCTTAAGAGATCTGCTGGGGTTCCACATTTAGTAAAAAACTAGAAAAGGGAATCCAAATTTGCCTGCAAATTTGCCTGCTTTCCTGATAGCTCAGACAGTAAAGCGTCTGCCTACAATGCTGGAGACCCAGGTTCAATCCCTGGGTCGGGAAGATCCCCTGGAGAAGGCAATGTCACCCCACTCCAGGATTCTTGCCTGAAAAATCCCATGGACAGAGGAGCCTGGTAGGCTACAGTCCATGGGGTCGCAAAGAGTCGAACACGACTGAGCAACTTCACTTCACTGTCTCATGCACAGAAACTGTAGATACTGACACTCACAAGCTTAAAAAAAAAACAACTAACATTATATATGATATTTAATCCATGCATTATATTCAATCACCAGACAGATTAAGTGTCCCAACTATCTATCTCCATGGTCACAGGAAAGAAACAGGGACTCAGGGATATTTTGGTGAGAAATCTCAAAAGACAATGAAGGAAGGGAAAAATCTGAAAAAAGTCCTCAAATGTGCCCATGATAGTCTATCTTGTCAAAGGGAAATTTTCTTAAATGTTATCAAGCATGGGAAATGAGGGGAAAGTTCATTCACGTCTTTGAGATGAAGAAAAGGGGGCTCAATATGCAAAAGTGCATATATGTTCCTCATTTTCTTCTCACTTTCTCTTTGCTTCCGTGATGTAGCTTTCCCCATAAGGAGTGTACATTTCACTCTTCTTTCTGATCCGGCCCTCCTGGTGAGGGTAATGTGAGCAGATGACATCAAGGACATGCAAAGGATCCACATTTAAAAATGTGACACCTGATGTTAACAAAGATGCAACTCTAGTTCGAAATTTTGCCGGAGGAACGGCGAAAGCGAAGAGGATGCAGATATTATACAAACTTCTTCTCTTCATTTGGATCTACAGTTTGGATAAATACTGGTGACAACTACCAAACTGAGGGATCCAACTGCAGGCTATTATTGAATTGTAAAGTAATTAGTTCATTCATTTACTTCCCTCTCGAAAGTACAACCAGGAAAAAAAAGGAACAAATTATTTGGGAGGTTGCAATTCACACGCAGCATTAATTTGTCCGTCAAATTTGGTGTCTTGGCTTTTCTGCCTGTGGAGAACGTAATCCATAATCTCTTTTCCATTTTAGCTCAGCCAGTCAAGAGGGTGTATGTGTGGGTGTGTGTGTGAGAGAGAGAGAGAGAGAAAGAGAGAGAGAGAGAGAGAGAAAGACAGGTGTTGAGGGTAGGGGAGAGGGAGATAATACAGACAGACAGACAGACAGAAAAGAGAGAGCATGAGCCTGTGTTCATCTGTCCGTGGAACTGGTGCTAGACTAAAACAAGAATCAATGTTGCAGCCACAAAACTTTCTTTGCAGCTTCCTCAATTTAACATCTTAGCTTTTCCTTCTGCCAGAAAAAACAACAGACCACATTGGAGAAACAAGCCTCCTTATAACTTAAAGTGGGGCTGAGGCAGGCGTGGCTCTGAAGTTGAGCAAAACTCATTTTAACTCAGTAAGTGGGTCACTTTTTACCTCTATTCTTCAGCTCACAATTAAAACAACCCTTCATTCTTTTGCAGTTTTAGGACACCCATATTTGGCCATTACTATATAATTATAGATATGTGTGCTAGGTATATCTATAATTATATAGTTATAGCCAAATATAGGTGTTCTAAAACTGTGAAAGATTGTGTGCTTGGGTATAAATACAAACTTGTTTAATTTATTCATGTCTATCAATCACAATAGTTAGAAAATGGGAATGCCACTTGGCTAAAGTATTCTAACCTTCTAGGACTGAGAACTTTTCGAAGCTTAGAGGCAGAGATATTTTGTGACCTAGGCTCTAGTCTATAAGTTGGTAAAAACAAAACAGTCAAGAGCAAAGAGAGACTGAGTAAATACTGATGATGTTGACAAAGAACAGTCTTTAAAAAAAAACAATTAATAATACAGATGCATTTATCTGGGATACATTATTATTACTTGAGTGCAACTCAAGGGTCTAGCACAAATAACCATCATGGTCTGCTACCTGTTTACTCCAGGAGGTTTTCCCTGGAATTTAGCAGTTAATACAAAATTGACTCAACTGTAGAAAAGTGAAGTAATATCAAATATTTGAAGCATTAACCTGCTTTCATACACGAAGCTAACAGCAGTACCTACCTCACAGGATTGCTGGGAAGACTAAATGTCTTAATATGGTCAAAACACTTAGAAAAACAATTCAAAATAGTGCTACAGAAGGCTAAGCTGTTACTATAAGGGTAATGAACTGAAATTCTTTGCTCCCTATCTGCTATTGGTAGTATCTTATAAGATGGAGTGATTATGAAATTACTGGGAAGGGTGATGTAATGACTGAAATTGACAAACAAAACAAGGGGAAGAGCATAAGGAAGTTGAATCAGGAGGGGACTGAGGAAAGCAAGGGGGGATGGCCATCCGGGAACTCAGTGTTCACAGCAACTGCAGGGAGATGCCCCTAGATGACGAATATCTGATCAAGTGGTAACTTCTTAGAACTTCAAAATGAGAACTACAAGAAACACGAAATCTTTTGATTTAAGAAGTGCGTTGCCATCTGGTAAAATCAGGAAACTTGAAACTCTTGGAAACTGCAGACGCTGATGAGTTTTATATTTTGGTGGACTCATTCTAATTTGTATTTCTTCAGGATTCAATAGGTAGATGGAATAGAATCATTGGATGGTATCTGTGAATTGGCCAGCTAGCAAACAAACAAACAAAAAAATCCTAAGAAAGCAATTAGATAAATCTAAATGTCACTTTGGCAGCCTGGGTGGGAGGGGAGTTTGGGGGAAAATGGATATATGTATGTGTATGGCTGAATCCCTTTGCTGTCCACTTGAAACTGTGACAGCATTGTTAACTGGCTATACCCCAATATAAAATAAAAGGGTTTTTTCTTAAGTAGCCGAATTTAAAACCAAGGAAGCATAAAACATTTTTCTGTGAAAAGTACAATAAATAAATAATGTCATTTTGCTATAAAATCTATTAGTCATAAAGTCATTAGACTTTATAATCTTCACAGACTTTTGACTCTTCATAAATATGAGACTCTTCATAATCTTATGAGAAAATTTCTTAGTTTTATTTTACCAAACTTGATTTTTTTAAATATTCATTTGCCGTCTCTCCTATATACACAGAGAGGCCTTTGCTCTTTTCGTAACATGGAGAAGTTGACAAGAGAATTTTCTGAGAAGATTGCAAAGTGAACAAGGAAAAATCAATGATACCTGTTCCTGTGTTCTTGGTCATCAAATATGCTTACAATCAGGAACATAATTGTGGTATGGGTAGCTAAGTTAATGTATTTAAAACATTTAAAGCTCAGTTGATGTATTTAAACTAAAATAATGAGATTATTTTGCCTGTTGGCTACAGTCATTGGACAGTTTCTTCAAGTCCTTGAAGTCAATGTCCATTTAGTGCTCTAAAATGAAGAATAGTGCTTTGACAAAAAGGAAGCGTGTTAGAATGTAAAATACTATACTGTTGTTCTATCTTCTTGCATAGCAGTCACTGGGGGAACTCAGTAAATATTAAATTAACAAGTGAGACGTAAAAAAAGACTTCCATGCATTTCTAAGGAACTGAGAAAAACTGAATAAAGATCATGAGCACCTCCTACCTGCCAGGAGACACAGAGCAGGAGCTCAGACGAAACAACGGAGGCAAGGAAGGCGGGGGCAGGAACCAGTAGGAAAGACCTGCAAAAGGGCACGTTTCTTGAAATAAGCCTTAAAAAACGAACAGAGGTTTTTACATAAAGAAGAAAGCACTTGGAAAACAGCTGGAGTGAAAAGAAGTGAAAAGAGCATGGACCTTTCTGGCGGCTTGTGGTCTTGAGCACCTAGAATGTGGGCGAGTGTCAGGGGAGTAAGAAGATGGTGGGCAGCAGCTAGAGCAGAAGGAAGTGACAAAGAAATGAGGCTGGGGAAGTGGTTGAGGCAGGTCAGTGGAGGCACACAACTCTTGAGTAAAATCAAGCATTCATTAAAAGAGAACACTTCTTCATTCTCTTATTATATGAAACCCACAGTGCTATCTCTTCCTTATGAAAATGTTTATGGGTTTATAGCAAGTTTTTTCTTTCCTTCTTTCTCTCTCTCTTCAAATCATGAATGCCAAGATCTCTTCAGTCAGCTTCAGAACTAAAAACCTATCGCGATCTACATCTGGGGAAAAGATGCTTGTGTGGAAGAGAGGATACACAGATGCTTCGAGAGAGGCAGGATGGAGCCTGAGGTCCTGGCTTCTCACAGCCCCTCCCCGCCTCCAACTGCCCAGTGACCTTGGGCCACTTCCTTCAATAACGAAGCCCACTCCTCATCTCCAAAGGTAGTTGGGTGTGGGTGGGGAGAAGGGGGAGAAGTAAATGAGGTCACGCATAAAGAGTGGCTTACACAGTGTACTTATCAATAGCAAATGTTATTACTACTTTCTTTGTCCTAATTTAAATAAATATATTTGAATGAGAACGTTACTTGTTGGACTCCCATTCCCCAAAGGGTTCAGCAAAAGAATTGGCTTGTTGTTCAGTCACTGAATCATGTTCTACTCTTTTGTCACCCCGTGGACCACAGCCCACCAGGCTCCTCTGTCCATGGGATTCTGGACAGAACACTGGAGTGGGTTACCATTTCCTCCTCCAGGGGTTCTTCCCGACCCAAAGATCGAACCTGCGTCTCCTGCATTGGCAGGCAGGTTCTTTCCCACTGAGCCACCTGGGAATTAGAAATGGCATTAAAATACTGAAATTGTTTCCCAAATTACAGATTGTTTCAAGGCATAATTTATGAAGGAGACAAAATTTAAAATGTGACAAGAGAAAACATCTTTGGAATAGCTAATAAAATGTCCCGCCTCAGCAGTGTTGTTCAAAGGGCAAGATCCAGAACATTCTTCCCTGATATTACTGGGGGTAAACGAGAATGAAGAGAAATGGTATTTTATAATGTATCAGACTGATGCTTTAACAATCTAAACTTGATTCCATTTTCATTTCCTCCCAATGTAAAGACAATACCGACATAATTTTGCATCCTAATTCATTTTTTTCACATCAATATTTTTACTTAAAACATGACACAGTATATTTTCAATCTGTTCTTTTGGGGGGTTCAATCCTTCTCCCTCAACTCCACATTTTCGCTAGTTTAAAACTATTCAAGTGAGATGTGTCAAACAATATTGATGATCACATTTCACAACTTCAGAAATTCACATTTACAGGTAAGTTGTTGATCCCATTCAAATTTGTCTGTGCAAAGATGTTCTTTAAACCATTTTATTTACTAGAAACCAACTGTGATAAATTTATGCAAATTCAAAATCAAGATGTGTGTGGATAAACCACCTTTATTTTAATGATAGTTTTTTAAGTTGTCCTGAGGAGGTAATTTTAGAAAACAAGTTGCTATAGTTAATTGGGCTTCCCAGGTGGCTCTAGTGGTAAAGAACCCACACGCCAATGCAGGAGACGTAACAGACATGGGTGCAATCCCTGGGTTGGGAAGATTCCCTGGAGGAAGGCATGGCAACCCACTTCAGGATTCTTACCTGGAGAATCCTATGGACAGAGGAGCCTAGTGGGCTACAGTCCAGGAGTCGAAAAGAGTCGGACACGACTAAAGCAACTTAGCACATACTTAATTAAGAAAAATTAGGTTTTGATAAGTATGCTGATAAATGAATCCATTTGCAATCTGAATGGCTTTTATGTTTATCATTTGTCAATGGCTCTTAATATTATTGAACAATGATAATTAATCAAGGCTGATGTTACAAGTTGCAAAGGCTGAGTTTCCACAAAGTTTCTGGAATAAATATCCCATAGCAACTTTATAAGAATTTCTATTGCAGACAGAAGCCCTTCCTCCATAACTTAACAGTCATTTGTATGGTTATGAGGACATCAAGTAGTTCAGACAATTCTACAAAGCAGTACAATTAAGCAACACAAATTGCTCTTATTTTTAGAGAATAAATGGAGAAGAGACAGCCTCTAGTTCCATGTGGCTAATAAGCACACCCATTAAAAACCGTTGGCGCCCAAAATCCCTCAAACCACCAGTGTCACACTCAGTAACATAGGACTCAAGATGTTAATATATCCACTAAAGTACCGTAAAGAAGCTTTTTCCTTTTTAGAAAAACATAACCACAGGAGCTAAAATTAAACTATCCCCATCAGGCCAATGAGCAGTAATGACCATCTAAATGATCAATATCCACTTTCCTGAGAACATTTGAAAGTAGATAAAATCACAGTAAACAGCCTCCCTGAAATAAAGCAATAGAAATAAATCAGAACATGGTTTGGTTTTAAAACAAACAAACAAAAAAATCATGTATTCTATGGTATGAAAGTGAAAGTGAAGTCGCTCAGTGGTGCCAGACTCTTTGCGACCCCGTGGGCTGTAGCCCATCAGATTCCCCCGTCCATGGGATTCTCCAGGCAAGAATACTGGAGTGGGTTGCCATTTCCTTCTCCAGGGGATCTTCCCGACCTAGGGATCAAACCCAGGTCTCCTGCATTGCGGGCAGACGCTTTAACCTCAGAGCCACCAGGGAAGCCCATTATATGGTATAGCATAGGGAATTCTGCTCCGTGTCATGTGGCAGCCTGAATGGGAGGGAGGTTTGCGGGAGAATGGATACATGTATATGTAAGCCTGAGTCCCTTCCCTGTTCACTGGAAACTATCACAACAGTGTTAACTGGCTACACCCCAATACAAAGTATGAGCAAGCACCGGTACATGAGTTTGAGCAAAGCTCCGGGAGATGGTAAAGGCCAGGGAGGCCGGGCGTGCTGCAGTCCGTGGGGTCGCACGCAGACTGAGAGCAGGACTGCGCGACTGAACGACAACACAAAATGAAAAGGTTTTAAAAAGGGGGAGGAAAAAAAACATAGCTTTTTGGGAGGAACGATAACTGTGGGTAGCTGGAGAAGTTACCTCCCAGAGCAAGATCGGAGGGGACGGCAGGGGTCCCCATCTGGGCGACCACACGGGGTGGCTGCAGCTTTGCTGAGCAGTTCAACCAGAGGGGGGGCAGAGCTCACGGGGGACAAGGGTGACAGGTGCTCAGATCTCTAGTCCCCTGAAAGCAGAGTCCACAATCCACAGAACCAGAACCGCCCAACAAGCAGAACATCGTAAGCACTCAGGAACAGCAAAAAAAGAGAGAGAGAAAAGTTACCTGGTAGCCAAAGTGTTCTCAGTGGTGCTGGCGTGTAACCAGAAAACCCCTTCTTTCTGATCTGGAGAACAACTTTGTTAACCCTGGGTGTGTGGTCACAAGGCAGGAAGTGACTAGAGTGACAAATCATCAGCCAGGAAAGAAATAGATTTTGTCTTTATAAGGACATTTTACTTAACGTGTTCTTTTTTTTTTTTTTTCCTCTCATGTCCCCTCCCCCGCAAAAATCACCTGACAGGTCACACTGAAATTCAGAAGCTTCTTACCACTTCCTCTTTATAAGCATTTTTCTCTCTCCTTCTCTTTCTTTCTCCTCTAGCTGGCTTGTAGACGCTGGGCTACTGAAACCTGTTTGATTTCAGATAACTACCTTGACTTTTTCACTGTGACCCTAATTGAGATATGCAATGCTCTGGTGCTTAGCTTCTGACAGCAGAGATAAACAAATTATTCATTTTTAATGAAAGAGCCAAAGGAAGAGGTGGCGGTGTCCCCAAAACCAGCTAAAAGGGATTTCCTTGGGAAAGCTCCACCCCAGGAGAAACCAAACCCCTCTTAAGAGTCTTGAACAATGATCTCATTGGTGCAAACAAAACAAAAAGATCTCTTTAAGGGGAAGGGCTCAAAAAGAAAGATATATTATTTACTCATTCTTTTATTTATAGAACACCTAGGTACTAGGGATCTCTTTAACCCAGTTAAAGATTTCAATTATTTAGACGTTTCCTACCAAGAGCACCTGCAGCAGTGCCCAGGCTCAGTGGGCTGGCTAAATTCCTTCTAGGCGTCCCAGGTAGCTCAGCAGTAAAGAATCCACCTGTCAATGCAGGATGATGGAAGAGATGCAGGTTTGATCCTTAAGTCAGGGAAGATCCCCTGGAGGAGGAAATGGCAACCCGATCCAGTATTCTTGCCTGGAAAATCCCATGGACAGAAAGAGCCTGGTGGGGCTACAGTCCATGGGGTCACAAAAATTCCAACATGACTGAGCACACAAATTCATCCTACGGATCACGTTTATTCTCTGAATACACATTTTATAAAATTAGCAAAAGAATAAAAAAAACTCAATTCTATGCCAAAAGCCTGACCGCCTGTCCTGAGGGCTAATTCTTATCTTCAAAGGGAAGTGCTCAGTGCTCAAGAAGCCTAAACACTGGTTGTGAAGGTTGTGTAGCATCCTGAGTCATGTACGACAGAACATTACTCAGAGCCTGTCTCCATGCTTCCTGGAGCCTGTGTAGCTCCAGCGACCAGCCTGCTGTGGAGGAATGAGAATCTGAGGCTCTGCTCCGGCTGATAGTGAGTTGAAGATGTTTTGATCATTCAATAAGTTTCTGTATTTGCGAGGGCTCTGGTTGGGGCAGGGCAGGGGGAGGGGGTGCTGCCCTTATACTTCTTTTGCTTCTTTGATCGCTTGTCTAGAAAGTTCTTACTTCTGACCTCAAATGTCAGATCAAGCCCTTCTGGTACCTGCATCTACTTCATCCGCCAGCGGTGTGACAATGTCTTGGTCAGAACCCTACAGGGGCCATCTCTGGGGAGAGGGTGGGCAGAAGAACAGGAAGAGATGGTGGAGATTCAGCCCGTTCTAGAGGAGCTCACCTCACAGAGAACTGTCAACCCTCGGGAAGACTGTGACTCCCAAGGGAAGACTGAGGGGGTGAACTTGATCTCATTTTCTCCATTGCATCCTTTCTTCCAATAATACAGTGCAGGGGTTGGGGGTTCCAGAGGCACCTAAATTCTTTCAGGACACCAGAGACACATCCGTGCATCACTGTGACGGGACTGCTCACCCTACAAAGCAGCCAAATGCTGGTGGGTCCACTTTGGTGGGTCTTCGGTCATCCATGCAGCAGCACAGATAACGTGGCGGTCCTGAGGGATGAAAATATGTGAGATCGCTGTGCATCTCCCTAGTCTGCACTCCTTGTGGCTTCAGGATGGAATGGAGGGGTGACAGTAACGTCTCATAAAGAAGAACAGAGACTCATCTCATTTACCAGGGAGGAGAGCGGCCCCCTGCTCTCCTGTGTCTACTGGAGCCTGGTCATCAGAACTCCGAGGGGTCTAAAGGAAGGGCAACATACACTGGGGCGTGGCTGCAGTGGGTGTGAGTGCCTGTCTGGCAGCACTGTGATTCAGAAATGAGTAAGACACGACCGCAGCTCTCAAGGAGCACACAGTCTAGAGGAGGAAAACATGTAAGTCAGTAAATGCCATCGATGAAAGAGGCGAAAAGGCAGCGGAACACTGAGGCAGAGGCAGATGCCAGCAGAGATGATGCTGGAAGAGGGTGAAATGTGTGGTTATGCCTAGCAGCTGATTCAGGTCAAACACACACACACACACACGATTCCAGGCGATGTCTACATGCTAGGAGATGAAAGCCATTGAATTGTGCTGCCTGCAACCACCCACCTGCAGGAACCCTCCACTCGAGCACTGGCTCAGCCCTGGCCCCACCTCAGCCAACCACCACCACCACCTCACCCACATCCTGGGCCACTCCTTCAGTCGCAATCTCGCCATCTGCCTCCCAGCAGCCCCGGGCTACCCAGTGGAGGCAGGCAACTGTTTAGGTGTTAGACCAAAGCTTTTTTAGAGGAGTATTTTATCTCTGTCAGTGTTTAGAATTGCTTGTGCAGCATACTAATGAACAGTAGACCCATCTGGGTTTTACTGTTCTTAGGGGCTTCCCTGCTAGCTCAGTTGGTAAAGAATCGGCCTGCAATGCAGGAGACCCCGGATCCATTCCTGGGTCGGGAAGATCCCCTGGAGAACGAATAGGCAACCCACTCCAGTATTCTGGGCTTCCCTCGTGGTTTAGCTGGTAAAGAATCCACCTGTATTGTGGGAGACCAAGGTTCGATCCCTGGGTTGGGAAAATCCCCTGGAGAAGGGAAAGGCTACCCATTCTGGTATTTTGGCCTGGAGAATTCCAGGACACGACTGAGTGACTTTCACTTTCTATAAATCATGCCCGCCGATGGCCTGTGCTCGGAGAGGACCCCTCCCACCTCCTACCCCACCATCCACACGCCTGTCCTGCCACCTCCACCACTCCCCTGGCCTGTGCTTCACCTTCCCTCTACTCCTGCGGCCCTCCCTGCTGTATCCCACTCCCGTTTGCTCACAGCCTCAGTCCCTAAAACATCAGCTGCTATGCTCCAGCCACTGAACCGTTGCTGTAGAAAGTCCCAGAAACAGAGTTGAAATGCTATAAATTCAAGCTGCTTGCCTTTGAATTACTTCTTAGACATACTTTTGTTCAATTTCATTCCTGCCTGACAGCAGGAATCCTCAAACTGGGGTTCACAGACTCCAAGCATTTTATGGATGATTTTGTGTATATGGGCTTTTTAACTGGCTTCATCATAGTATCAAAGAGATCATCACGGAACCCCAAAGTTAGACCGAAGAGATTCTCGTCTCTTGCCTCAATCTCTCATTCCACCCTCCTGCATCCTTTCCTGCCCCTGTTGACTGAGATGATACCCAAGTCATTAGGTGTGAACTCCTTTCTCCAGCCTCAGCTCTCACAAGACCCACCTTCTCCTTCTCTTTCATGCTTGGAGGGGAGGTGTCATCTCTCTTTTCAAGGTCAATAGGTCTGCATCTTAATCTTGTATCTTCTGTTTAGATACATTGCTCCATCAATTATCTCGTGTTTTTCGAGCATCTTTAACTGCTTATGATTTCTCCATTTGCCCTTCACACACTGTGGGAATTGAAAGGGGACAACACCTCTACCTCACCCTACTGCCCCTCCCCTGCCCCTGATAGTTGACGTGCAGGGCATAAGAGTAATTAAGATGAACATAATCTCTGTTTTTGCACAATGTCCACTGTAGTCAAGGATGCAGACCAGTGACTTCGCAGTGGTACTCAGAACCACGACAGAAGAGCTGGGTGCCCGTGTGAATACACAGCTCTAACCCAGACTCAGGGTCTGGGAGGAGTGCAGAATAAAGACTAGGAGTAAAGGTGCTGGGCCGCTTCTCTGGTTGTCAAACCTCAGCTCCACTGCTGTACTGGAGAAGGAAATGGCAATCCACTCCAGTATTCTTGTCTTGAAAAATCCCATGCACAGGGGAACCTGGCGAGCTGTAGC
>SJYQ01001615.1:0-15072 GCA_006410935.1 Redunca redunca | reverse complement strand
CAAAGAAAGAGGAAAGGCTGGACAGTGTAGCAGAGACCAGATGGTGGTGTGTCAAGATGGCAGCAAGGCTGGTTCCTCCTGAGGGCTGTGAGGGACCATCCGTTCCATGCCCCTCTCCCAGCTTCTGCTGGCTGCTGGCAGCCTTTGGTTTCCTTGGTTTGCAGAGGCAGCACCCACAGGCCAGCTGTATCTGAATTTCCCCTTTTTACGAGGAGATAGTCATACTGGATCCGGGCCCACCCCAATGACCTCATATTAACATGGTCATCTGCAAACAGCTTGTTGCTAAATAAAGTGACATTCACGGGCATTGGTGATTAGGACTTCAATATCCTCTGTGTGTGTGTGTGTGTTGGGCAGTGGCGGCTGGGGGGACACAATTCATAAGGGTCTTAGAAAGTGTCACAATCAGACCTGTATTTCAAATAACGGTACCGCCAATGAGAAGAAGGAGATATTGAGGGCTGGAGGCGGTGAAAGGGGGATAAAGATCAGGCCACTGCAGATGGCTTGCTTCCACACAGTATAAGGTGATGGCAAGCGGTGGGTAGATTCAAGAGACGTGTGTTCAGCAGAAAGGACAAGAAAGGACTGAGTGGACGTACAGGATGAGAGAGCAAATAAGGGGTAGGAGGGATCAAGGATGCCCCCATTTCTGGATGGGAACCTGGGTGTGGAGAATGATACCGTTCAATGAGACAGGAGGTGGCACAGTGATAAAGAATCTGCAGGCGAGGGTGCACTCTCTGAGTCAGGAAGATCCCCTGGAGAAGGAAATGGCAACCCACTCCAGTATTCTTACCTGGAGAATCCCATGGACAGAGGAGCCTGGCAGGCTATAGTCCATGGGGTCACAAAGGGTCAGATACAACTGAGCGACAAGGCAGGCAGGCACACACACACACACACACACACACAATGAGACAGGAATTCAGGAGGAGTGCATTTGGAAAAGAGGATTCTGAATTTAGGAAGTGCTACCTTATTTCCTCAATTTTCTCACAGGTTTTATAGGTCTAGTTCTTCTAAAACCGATCTGAAGGACTTGACCCAGTCTTAATGTCCTTGCAACATCTGACCCTGTCACCCATTTTTTCTTTTTGCAAACTCTCTTCTCCATGAACAATTATTTATACGTAATTGCAAAATGAATAATTCCATTTTGAAATCCTGCTGTCACCTCAAATACCTAAAACTGAACTCATAGTTCTTCTGACAAAAAAAGCTCATCCATACCCCATCCTTCACCTCAGCCCAGCCAGTGGTCTACCATTAGCCCAGGACAGACCAGAGTATTCCTGACCCATATTTTTTTCTCATTCTCACGCGTGGTCAGAATTGCATCTGTTTTTCCCTCAAGCGTTCATGCATGCTCATTCACTTCAGTCATGTCCGACTCCCTCAGTCCATGGGATTCTCCAGGCAAGAATCCTGGAGTAGGTTGCCATGCCTGCCTCCAGGGGATCTTCCTGACCCAGGGATAGAATCTGCATTTCCTGTACTGCAGGCAGATTCTTTAACTGGTGAGCCACCAGGGAAGCCCCTTTTTCCCTCCTAGTCTTTCCCGATCTTGTGCTCTCTGTGCCTCTTCTACCTTATTTAAGCCCTCACTACCATAACCCTTGGGCCTTGCATCAGCTTCCTGATTCACGATTTCCTGCCTGGCTGCTCCTTAACCCACCCTGCCTCTCACCACTCACCGCATTCCTCTTCATAAAGCTACACTGTCCTCCCAACACTGTCCTGCTCGTGAATCAGCTGACAGCACTCATCAATTCCAGGACAGTGTCCAAACTCAGCCTCCATCCATCTTTCAAGCCTCACACTAACACCATAAACCCTCTGGTGCTCTTCAACTGGTCTGTCAACCCTCTGACATGCCTGGCACACCTCTCATTGTATCTGTCAGACTCCCATGCCCTCTTCCTGCCTGGTCTCCTCACTTCCTGTATCTATAAATCTCAGTCATTCTCCTAGAATCAACAATAAGACCGGCTACATAATTTATGAACCCCAGTGCCAAATGAAAACACGGTCTTTCTGTTCAAAACTGATTAAGAATTTTCAGACCCTGACAGCAGAGCATGGAGCCCTTCTGAGCACAGGGCCCCGTGTGGCATGGGCCACATGCTCATGAAGCGACCCCCAATCCGAGAATCCTTCCTTGACCATCGATCTATCCTTTCTTCCCTTCCTAAAATCTATATTGTTCGTTTATAACCCACTCTCTATATTGACAGCATACTACCTTTGTCAATTCATCTCTATGACTATCTATGTGTTTGCAGCACCCTTGCTGGTTCATCACGCTCTTGTTGCTGCTGCTGCTGTGTACTATGCTGTGCTCACACGCATAGTTGTGTCTGACTCTTTGTGATCCCATGGGCTGTGGCCTGTCAGGCTCCTCTGTCCATGGGATTATTCTGGCAGGAATACTGGAGTGGGTTGCCATTTCCTACTCCAGGGGATCTTCCTGACTCAGGGACTGAACCCACGTCTCTTGCTTGGCAAGCAGATTATTTTACCAGTGGGCCACCTGGGAAGCCTCCCAGCTGTTATTAGGAAATTACTATGTGCAAAGCCCTGAGAAAACAAGATTGAAAGACTCAGTCTTACAAACTGGAGGAGTTTACAATCTGGAGGTTACCAAACACACTGACAATTATCATCCCCCATGACAAACACTGTGGCAGAGACATGCCCGGGGTCCCAGTGACATGGGAGTAGAGAAGCAGGCAGGGAGGCATCTTAGAAGATGTGGAGCCCAACTTCCCCAAGTGCATAGCAGCTGGTCAGGCAAAGGAGGGGAAACAGAGTGACGGAGGGCATTTCAGAAAGAGGGACCAGCAGAGACAGACAGTGCAGAGGATGTTACGTGCCTCTCCCAACTAAAACGTCAGCTTCCAGAGGACAGGAATTGCACCTTCTCCTAGCACCTAACATGATTCATTGCTCATAGTACAAATACAATAAATATTTGGTTCAGTGAGAAGGTAAGTCAATTCTATAAACAATATGGCGTTTCAAAGTTAAATCAAAGAGCAAAAGTAATTAGATGTTTCACATATACCTCTAAAATTTATACTCTCTAAGCACAAGAGTACTTTCAGAGAATTTATATATGCAGCTGCCATATAAAGACTGACTCTTACACCTGTTTAATACTAATTTTACTATCCTTTTTTGACAACACTTCAGTGAAAGATGATGAGAGCTCTTATCGCCAGGAAGATTATAAAAGAGGCTGCTCATAGCTGCAAATTTTATTTTCACAAAATGTTAAGTACATTAAAATGTTATCTCTGCAATATTTCTAAGTATTAAAAAGTTGAATCCAGCACACTACGTGGGCTATGACCATTTCAAAAGCAGAAGGTCTGTGCATCTTTAGTTTATAACAATGCCCTAGATACTCACTGACATTTAATAACCTGTTGGCACCCACAGAGTCATTAAAACGGATGCAGGCTGAAATGTATGCTACCTAAGTTCAACTTCTCATGCAGGAAATACAATATTTTCTCAACTTTTGTAAACAGGTATGCTGCTACTGCAGCTGAGACCATGTTAGAGACGTTCCCAACCACGAAGACTAGAAATACAAGGATGCTTAAATAAGCATCAACAAAACAATCTGGAGTAGGGAATGGCAACCCACTCCAGTATTCTTGCCTGGAAAATCCCCTGGACAGAGGAGCCTGGTGGGCTACAGTTCACGGGACCGCAAAGAGTCGGACATGACTGAGTGCCTGAGCATGCACATAAAAAACAATAAAAGAAAAAGTGTGAGGCAAGTATTCAGAGAGAAAGCCAAGAGCCTTTTAACAATGCAAACCAAAAAATAATCAAAATTTTAAAAAACAAGAAAAATATTTGAGGACGGTAGACAGGAAAAGCAAAAGGACTGAAATTTAAAATTTTAGAGACAAATCCTGATTCCAGCGTACACTAGCAGATCTTGAGTCAGGCATTTCCTCTTTCCTTCAGTGCAGTTCATTCGCTCAGTCGTGTCGGACTCTTTGCGACCCCATGAATCGCAGCACGCCAGGCCTCCCTGTCCATCACCAACTCCTGGAGTTCACTCAGATTCATATCCATTGAGTCAGTGATGCCATCCAGCCATCTCATCCTGTGTCGTCCACTTCTGCCCCCAATCCCTCCCAGCATCAGAGTCTTTTCCAATGAGTCAAACTCTTCGCATGAGGTGGCCAAAGGACTGGAGTTTCAGCTTTAGCATCATTCCTTCCAAAGAAATCCCAGGGCTGATCTCCTTCAGAATGGACTGGTTGGATCTCCTTGCGGTCCAAGGGACTCTCAAGAGTCTTCTCCAACACCACAGTTCAAAAGCATCAGTTCCTCTTTCCTTAGCTGAACTTATATACACACTGGAGAAAAATACCACCTATATCATAGGGTAACTTCAAAAATTAAATCAGTTGACACACACTAACTGTGGTCCTTGTTAGTGCCAAATTTTACTTGACTCTGAATTCATAAATTGTTATTTATATGAAAATAACTAAATATTTCACTATATTGATTCAAATTCATTCACTCAATCAATCTTTAAAATTAAAATTCAACTGGAATTGATTTTGCATCTACTCCTGCTCTGTGCTGTGTACCATAACACATCTTATTGAATACTTTCAACAAACCCAAGTGGCATTTACTTTATCTATTTATTATTTTTTATTTGGCTGTGCCAGGTCTTAGCTGTGGCAAGCAGGATCGCTGTTGCCACTTGCCAGGGTCTCTAGCTGTAGGCATGTGGGATCTAGTGCCCGGGCCAGGGATTGAACCTGGGCCCCTGCATTGGGAGTGCAGAGTCTTAACCACTGGACCACCGGGGAAGTCCTTACTCTATTCTAAAGTAAAGAAACTGAGGCCCAGACGAAAAGCCTTTGTGCTTTCTGTTTATCTGCACTGTAACATGAAAATATTTCTAGTCAAGTTCTCCATTCTTTAAATAGAGGTATGAATCAGCCACTAATTCTCTACATTCCAGGCCAAAGGAAAGTCAGCATGCTGCTGCTGCTGCTGCTGCTGCTGCTGCTAAGTTGCTTCAGTTTCCAACTCTGTGCGACCCCATAGATGGCAGCCCACCAGGCTCCCCCATCCCTGGGTGGGTTGCCATTTCCTTCTCCAATGTGTGAAAGTGAAGTCGCTCAGTCATGTCCAACTCTTTGCGACCCCATGGACTGCAGCCCACCAGGCTCCTCTGTCCATGGGATTTTCCAGGCAACAGTACTGGAGTGGGGTGCCATCGCCTTCTCCGTCAGTGAATTCATGTGACATAGTTTCCGGATTTCAATCACCCACTCATTAAGCAAGTGTTTATTGTGTACAACGATATGACAAGGAAGACACAAAACAAATCACCTAGGTAAAGAGAATCTTAGGGAACTTGTGCGGTAGAAAGGAAAACCATGAAGTAGATGATTTTAGATTAGTCTGGTGGCAGAGAAAAGGAACAGATGGGAAGTGATTGGAAACAGGAAGAATTAGAAAAACAGGGCTCTGGGTAAGGTATGAGGCAAAAACTGCCAGGCCTGGACGGCAGCAGTGGGCATGGAAGCAAGAGATATTTCTGAGGCTACCTACAGAAGATAAATGAGGAGATGACTCAAGGATGACTTCGAGGTCAGTCAGCTAAGGAATTCAGGGAAGAGGGGTCTCTTGGATAGACATGTGGCATTCAGGGAAGGCAAGGATGAAATCCACTGGGCCACAAGGAGATTAGGGCCACACTGAAAACGCTCAGTGGAGCTCACCTGTGCAAAATGCAAGCTGCGTAACTGGAGAGTGAGGCTGGGTGAAGGCAGAAGATACAGATTGGAGCCTTATCACCAAAGAGCTAACTAAAGCCATGAGATGGCATCAACCTTCCAGCAGGAAGAAGCACTTAGAAGTACATGAGCAAAGCCCCAGGACTGACATCTTAACATTAAGTGGGAGAATCTAGAAAGATGGTACTGTGGAACCTATCTGCAGGGCAGCAATGGAGATGCAGACACAGAGAACCGACTTGTGGACACAACTGGGGAAGGACAGGGTGGGGCAAATGGAGAGAGCTGCATGGAAATAGATACACTGCCATATGTAAAACATCGCCAGTGGGGATTTGCTGTATGATTCAGGAAACTCAAACCTGGGCTCTGTGACAACCTAGAGGGATGGGATGGGCTGGGAGGTGGGAGGGAGGCTAAAGAGGGAGGGGGCATATGTATGCCTACGATGATTCATGTTGACGTGTGGCAGAAACCAACACAATATTGTAAAGCAATTATCCTTCAATAAAAATAAATAAATTTTTTAAAAAGAGAGGGGAAAAAAAGCCAATTCAATCAATTTTTTTGCATGTACGGGACTATATTTTAAAAAGACTATTTTTTTATTTCTATTACTTTATGGATTAGATAAGATAATAAAGGACTATATTTTATTTTTCTGTATCCAGTAAAGGTTAAGTATCAATAAGTGAGAAGGCATGTACACTTTAAATTCTGGCCATTTTGAGAACTGTACTCAGGGAAAGGAAATCACAGCTGAACATGAAGTCTCTTGAACCAAATAAGAATATTAAGAATCCATTTCCATTTACACCAATGCGTAAGACCTGTTTCCATCCACAAGTCCCTGGAAGTGCTCAGCAAGTCTACAAACGTGCTCCTGCCTGCACTGATCCCAACAAATTCACCCACTCTTTTCCTCATTCATCCTCCTTACTGCAAGGCACTCAGTCGGACACTGAGAGGTCAGTGGTGGATAAGATGGACACACTACTCTTGTAGAGTTCACAGTCTAGTCCATGATGGTTTACACCCTGCCTCTCTGCTTCCAATCCAAAGCAATCAGGAATGAACCTCAGTGGCATTTCTGCTGTCCTTTGGTCACGTACTTCCTTTTTATTTTTTGACTACGCTAGGTCTTCCCTGTGGCACGTGGGCTTTCCCTACTTGCACCATGCAGGCTCTCCACTTGTGGTGCACAGGCTTAGTTGCCCTGCGGTATGCAGCATCTTAGTTCCCCAACCAGGGATCGAACTCATATCCCCTGCATTGGAAAGTGGATTCTTAGCCACTGGACCACCAGGGAAGTCCCTTGTATTTAACCAGGAAGTGGAAGTCTTCTTTTAGATGAATTAGTCAGAAAATGGGACAAATATATGCCCCAGGGGTTACACATTTAAACCTGAGTAGTTGTGTGGTTCCTGCTACCACTCCAGAGGGCTGTGTCGGTTGCTTACACAGGGAGGTTTTGGGCCTTACAGAGGCTTCCTTGTTGTTCAGTCACTCAGTCGTGTCCGACTCTTTGAGACTCCACAGACAGAAGCATGCCAGGCTTCCCTGTCCTTCACCATCTCCTGGAGTTTGCTCAAACTCCTGTCCATTGAGTCAGTGATGCCATCCAACTATCTCATCCTCTGCCGCCCCCTTCTCCTCCTGTGCTCAATCTTTCCCAGCATCAGGGTCTTCTCCAATGAGTCTGCTCTTTGCATCAGGTGCCCAAAATATTAGAGCTTCAGCTTCAGCATCAGTGCTTCCAGGGAACACTCACGGTTGATTTCCTTTAG
The DNA here is from genome assembly GCA_006410935.1 of Redunca redunca. Lineage (NCBI taxonomy): Eukaryota > Metazoa > Chordata > Mammalia > Artiodactyla > Bovidae > Redunca > Redunca redunca. The sequence goes on along the minus strand of SJYQ01001615.1, from coordinate 7,496 downwards.
AAAGGACTGGGAGGCCTCTGTTCTCCGTGCTCTCCAAGGTACTCTCAAGGAGGCCTCCCAGTCCTTTCTAACCAGTAAACGAATAAGAACACGAGAGGGAGAAGAATCCTTTGTCACCTCATCTCCTTTCTCATCACATTGCTCCTTCCCATGTAAATCAAGAAAAACGAAGGATAAATGAAAGGTAAACAGGAACTTCCCTGGCAGTCCAGCGGTTAAGACTTTGCCCTCCAATGCAGGGGTTACAGGTTTGATCCCTGGTCAAGGAGCTAAGACCCCACATGCCTCTCGGCCAAAAAACCAAAACATGAAACAGAAGCAATACTGAAAAAGATTCAACAAAGACTTTAAAAATGGTTCACACACACACACAAAATCTTTAAAAAGATAAACAAAAATATATATTTTTAAAATTAAGAATAAAAACAAAAACAGGCCCTGGAAGAATGAACTTCCCCAAAACTATTTCGGGAGGTGGGGTAGATTCAATGAAGCTACTGAATTTATAAATCTTCGTTTTGTAAGTATTCAGAGGCAGGAAGCAAACTTCAGCGGAAGTGTACCCACTCCACTTACTCTAGCAAGGTGGCAGCAGCAGGCATCAGTGAGCACACAGGATTGTTCCAAGCCATTGCCCTGTGTATGGTTTGAGTCATTCTTAAATACCTCCCCGGACCAGGGAGCTAACTAAACTGAGCTAAATGTGCAAGTGTAATGGCAGGGACCGACACACTCTGGAAAACGTATGTCTTATCCAAGATAGTAGAGGAAGGAATGAAAATTCTCCAAGAGAAAACAATAATCTGGATTCTTCTGGGAAATCATCTGATGTTTTTTAAATATCGGCAATGGATTTTAAAAAACTGAAATCTCATCTTGGTTAATCTGTGATTCATCCAGATTCATTTATTTACAACCGCTGATCTATGGCAACTTTGCGGTGTTTGCACAGAAACATGGAACTCATCACAGGTTTAGAAACATGATTCACCTTAGTGCTGGAAATCAGTGCAAGACACATAAGAATGCTAAAATGACCCAAAGGAAGAGGCATACAGCTATAATTGAAATGAAAAAAGAGAAAAATTTAAAACTTTAGAAAGATGAAAAAATAATGACCATCATTGGTGTACATACTAGAAGAAGACTGACAGTAAAAATGATACTAAAAGGTTGATAGCAAATCATGTAAAATGTTGAAACAGGCTTGACCTATGTATTCATTATCATCACCATCATCATCATCTGTTAGAATCTAGGGGAAAGTCTTTAGTGTGATAAATATCGTATAAAGTGAAGTCGCTCGGTCATGTCTGACTCTTTGTGACCCCATGGACTGTAGCCTACCAGGCTCCTCCGTCCATGGGATTTTCCAGGCAAGAGTGCTGGAGTGGATTGCCATTTCCTTCTCCAGGGGATCTTCCTGACCCAAGAATCGAAGCCCGGTCTCCCGCATTGCAGGCAGACGCTTTACCATCTGAGCCACCATCTAATGTTAACTCAGAGGAGGAAAGCCAAGTATTTTGAGTAATAACATTCCATGGCAAATGACTGCTGAAAGTTGTGGCAAAGTATGGGTAAGTCCATTGGTTCAGGGCCTGTTTCACTAAAGCTTGTGCTTAGGTTCTAGCACAGATTCATACATCCATCCATTCCTTTGACAAATATTTACTGAGCAAGTACTATGTGCCAAGTACCATCAGAGACACTGGAGATACTATACTGCATGAATCAGACAAAAAGTTCCTGACCTTTTCGAGTTGGCAATCCAGTTGAGGCAGATAATATATTAATTCAAGATACACTGGTTTATTCTATATTAGATGATATGCGATACATCTTAGGGAGAAACAAATCAAGTCAGGGAAGGAGAATAGAAGTTTGTGTGTAGAATGTGTGCACCCTTCTGCAGGGAGAAGGGTGAAGTGGATTTGAGATTCCAAATAAGGGGACAGGAATGGCCTCACTGAGAAAGTGACATTTGCATAGACACATGAGGGAGGTGAGGGCTGACAGTGAGGGAGCAGAAGTGGACCAAGACTCGAGGCAGGGCAAGAAAAGTCCAGGCAGAAGGAACAAGCGCAAATGCCCTGAGGGAAAGGCGCACGTGTCACTCTCCATAGCAACACGATGAAGCCAAGAACTAGGAAGGGCCAGAGCCGTAGCGGTGGAGTCCAGAGAGGCCTGATCACACAAAGGGTTGGCTTTTTACCAGAACTGGCTTTTTCCCTGCAGGAAGTCACTCCAGGGAAGGTGGTCTAATAAAAGGAGTTACAGGATTTGACATATGTTTTATTTTTACTTCTTCTTTTTTTTTTGGCCGTGTCAAACAGCTTGCAGGATCTTAGTTCCCCAACCGTGGATCAAACCCAGGTCCCGTGCAGGGGATGCATGGAATCCTAACCACTGGACTGCCAGGGAAATCCCTGACATGTTTTCAACGACTCCTTCCGACTGCTGGTTTGATTGAACTAAAAGAGAGCAAAAGCAGGGTCAGTGAGACCAGCTGGGAGCTGCTGCAATAATCTAGGTGAGAGACAAGGGTGGTTTGGACTAAGGTCTTGGCAGCGGAGATGGCAAGAAGGCATCAGATTCTGTGTAGATTTTGACATCAGTGCTGGAAGGATTTGCTGACATGCTCTGCAGCACATGAGAAACTGAAGACTCAATGATGACCCCAAGGGCTCTGGCCTGAGTTATCGGAAGGATGGAGCTGGCATTAACAGACAGGGAGAAGACTGGATGAAGAGCAGGTTCGAGGGGGTGGGGAAGAACAGCAAGAATTCAGTTTGAGCCCCGTTAAACCTGCTGGGGATCCAATGAAGAGATGCTGAGTAGGCAGCTGGATATAGCGTCTGGAGGTCCACACTGCAGGTTTAAATTTGAAGGCATCAGCATATATTCAGTATTTAAGGCTCTGAGGTTGGATGAGATCACCTAGAGGGTAAATACAGATAAAGAAGAAAATAGATCAAGCTCTGAGCTTTGGGGCACTCCAACATAAAAGGTTAGGAAAATGAAGAGGACCAGTAAAGCATTCTAAGAAGGAACTCAAAGAGAGATAGATAAATCAGGTGACTGTGATGACCTAAGGCCTAGGGAAGATAGATCTCAAATTGAGGAGAAGATTCAACCTCTGGAAAGCTGCTGATGGTCGTATGAGGACAGCAACTGACCACTGGATACAGAAACATGGATGCTGTGAGTAATCAGGCGAGAGCAATTTGGTGGAAGAGAGGGACTAAAGTCCCATGGGAGAATGTCTCCAAAGGAATGGGAGGGAAGAACTTGGAGACAATTTCAAAAGGTTTCTTGTAAGGGGAAGAAGAGAGATGTTGCGGAAGCTTATTCAAGGGGGAAGTGGGCTCAAGAGATATTTTTTTTTTAAGACAGGAGTAATAACAGTTTGTTCCTATGATTCCAGGAATTACCCAGCAGAGAGAAAGATAAAAATAATCCAAGAGACAGAGGGGAGATCTGTTGGAGCAATTTTCTTGAACAGATAAGAGAAGATGAGCTCCAGTGGACAAATGGTGGGGTTGGCCTTGGTTCGGAGTGGGGACAACTTATCCACAAAGACAGAATGAATGGTCACAGGGACTGAGAGGCAGGGCTGTGGAAATTCTGATCGCTTTTTTTTTTAAGGATCAATTGTGGTGCGTTTTTTTAAAGGATTTTTTTTTTTTTTGAGGATCATTTTTAAAAGTCTTTCCAATATTGTTTCTGCTTTATGTTTTGATGTTTTGGCTGAGAGGCACGTGGGATCTTAGCTCCCAGACCAGAGATTGAACCCTTGCCCTCTGCGTTGGAAGGTGAAGTCTTAACCACTGGATTGCCAGGCGAAGTCTTAACCACTGGATTCCCAGGCGAAGTCTTAACCACTGCGTCTATTTTCACAGTGAAGGATTTGGGGAAAGGAGCTGTAGAAGGGTTGTAGAGAACTATTTAATACAAATAATTGTCTAGGAGTTTGGAAGAGTGAATGCTTTAGGAACAGAGGGTATGATGGCTAGGCAATATCCAAGGCTAGGGATTACATTTTTAAGAAATATTTTTATTTTAATTTCTTAAACTTTCATTTTTGAAGTCATTTCAGAATTACAAAAAAAGACACAAAAATAGTTCAAAAGAATTTCCATATGCACCTCACTCAGCTTCCCCAAATGTCAACATCTTATTTAATCACAGTACAAGTGTCCATATCAGAAAGTTATCACAGATCCACCTTCACTAAGCTACAGACTGAAACTACTGAAATTTTAAAAAACTTTCAAATTTAGCAAACTGTCGTATGAATGCTCTTTTTCTAGACTAGGACTCAATCCATAATCCCATATTCTATTTAGTTGTTTTTCCAGTCTCCTCTAATCTGGGACAAGTCTTCAATCTGTCTTTCATCACCCTGACACCTTCGAAAAGGCTAGTCACAGAAGATCCCTCTGTTTGGGCTTGTCTGTTTCCTCACAACTTAAATCAGATCTGTATTTTTGACAAAGTGAGATGTCCTTTTCAGTTCATTGCATCATGGGGCATATGACCTCTGCCAGGGTCCTCCACTGGAAAGGTACTGTTTCCTTGGTAACTAATAGTGACAATTAGGTGATCATGGATTTTAAAACATAAGCATTCTGCATGGTTTTCCCTCCACCCCACACATCTCCACTGGAGTAGGTACTGAGCAGGTGGAGGGCTGATTTAAAAACATGGTTTATTAAGTGAGGACCTCAATCAAGTTATAACCCTGAACAGTTGCAGATACCATTAAAGAGAAGGGTTAACAGCCTCAATAGATTTTCAATGTAAATCAAGATAATCAATTACAGAAAAAGATGTTTGACAGATTGATTATCAAAGCAGATCAACTGTCCTGATTTTAAAGTTTTCCAAGACGGGTTGATTTATACCCATCTTTACTGGAAATACTTCTGGGAAATACTTCTTAAATCCATTTTTTGTCATAACAAACTTAAGTAAGCATACTTGTTGATGTGTGGCAGGGGCTACCACAGTCTTGTGAAGTTATTGTCCTACAATTAAAATAAATAAATTAAGAAAAAAGAATATTTTGTAAAAAAATAAGCATATCTGAAAACAGCCTTCTGAAATCTAACCTGTTCATAAGTAGAAAAGATGTTCTAGACTTTCATTCATCCATCTAACAAATATTTATTGGACCAACTTGTAGTTCAGTCGCTAAGTTGTGTCCAGCTCTTTGCGACTCCATGGACTGCAGCATGCCAGGCTTCCCTGTCCAATATCAGGCCCCAAACTTGAACACCTGATTTGTACTACAGGTCATAAAAAAAAAAAAAAAAAGATGTGCCAAATACCTAATTAAAACATTCCAGGGGCTCCATGAAAAATCAAGTGAAAGTGAAAGCTGCTCAGTCATGCTCCGCTCTTTGCGACTCCATGGACTATACAGTCCATGGAATTCTCCAGGCCAGAATACTGGAGTGGGTAGCCTTTCCCTTCTCCAGGGGATCTTCCCAACCCAGGGATCGAACCCAGGTCTCCCACATTGCAGGTGGATTCGTTACCAGCTGATCCCCCAGGGAAGCCCCCATGAAAAGTCAAGGTTCTCCCAAATGAAACTGAAAATATGTGAAATATTCTGAACTTCTGATAAAGTAGACGTGCCTTATGACACAGTTTTCTTGCAACAGGATCTTGAGCTCCTCTGTGGCTTCAGCTGTACACTCTCAAAGAAATGGCCACGGGCGAGATGAAAAACATACCAGACCACAAGTCAAGAGAGCCTGGATCTAACTGTGACTGAGTTTCAACCTGTGTGGCCGATGAAGTCTGCAGAACAAGGTGATTAAGAGCGCACGCTCTGGAGTTATACAAGCTTGGGTTCCTAACCTAGTTACTAGGGTTATTGTCTTTGTGCCTTTGGACAAACTTGTTAATTCCTCTAAGCCTGTTTCTTCACCACAACAGGCCAAGTAAATAGTATTCACAACCTAGCATAGTTACAAGGCACACAGAAGGGATGCACAGAGCACATTTAGCAAAATGAACAAAACACAGCAGATGCACCAAACGGAAGTCATAGCTAACAATCCTTATTATAGTTACTATTATTATTAGTCACCATTCTGCACTTCATTCTCCATGACTGTAAAATGAGGGGCAGCAACGAGACCAGAATTTCTCTAACGTGAATAAAAATCTGGAAAAATGGTCCCAAACGTCGCGAGTTGTCTTTTATTAAAAAGCAAACGTAAAACTTGGCATAAACTGCTTATGACATTAGATTCCTAAAACATAAATCCAAAATCAGGTTAAAATGAAATTCAAAACAATAAGAACCAAACCAAATTAAGCATTTTAATGAGGCTCGTGGAGATTTTCTGGAATCAAATCGCCTCGTGAACATGGTGCTGATCCCCTGTGGTGCAGGCCCTTTTGTGCTCACCGCTCACATTGTCTTCTGTGCTCTCCTCATTTTTCCCGCTTCACTTTCTTTGAACTACTGCAGCCTTCAATGGCATCGCTTGGCCTTCACTTTATATGACCTCATGATTTACTTGGAGCTGGCTCTTTCTCATTAGCTCTTGAAAACTATGGGAGGAAGCGGCCTCAATTCCCGATGCATCTCTTAACGTAGATACCATGGATGCCCAGCTCCAAGTCTTTTAGTCACCCTCTATTGCCTGTCAGGATCCTAATATTTAAGTCTCTCTCAGACTTACATTTTCAGCCTTACCTACCCAACTTCTCTCTAGCCAAACTAGGAGAACTTCATCATAAATTGAATTTCCATGTCCCTTCAAAACTTATATATTGAAACCTAATCTCCAGGGTGATGGTTCTGGAGGTGAGGTCTCTGGGTGGAACCCTCATGAATGGGATTAGTGCCCTTATAAAAGAAACCTGGAGAGCTCCCTTGCCTCTTCCATCATGCCATCATGTAAAAGCAAAACAAGAAGACAGTCACTTATGGAACAGAAAATGGGCTTCACCAGACACCGAATCTGCTGGTGCCTGGATCTTGGACTTTCCCGCTTCCAGAACTATGAGAAATAGATATTTACTAGGCACCCAGTCTGTGGTATTTTTGCTGTAGCAGCCAGAACAGACTAAGAATATTCCTTTAGAACTTGCTGAGATTTTATGTCCAAGTAGGGATGGTGACTGCAGCCATGAAATTAAAAGATGCTTGCTCCTTGGAAGGAAAGTTATGACCAACCTAGACAGCATATTAAAAAGCAGAGGCATTACTTTGCCAACAAAGTTCCGTCTAGTCAAGGCTATGGTTTTTCCTGTGGTCACGTATGGATGTGAAAGTTGGACTATAGAGAAAGCTGAGCACCAAAAAATTGATGCTTTTGAAATGTGGTGTTGGAGACTACTTGAGAGTCCCTTGGACTGCAAGGAGATCCAACCAGTCCATCCTAAAGGAGATCAGTCCTCGGTGTTCATTGGAGGGACTGATGCTAAAGCTGAAACTCCAGTACTTTGGCCACCTCATGCGAAGAGTTGACTCATTG
>SJYQ01001613.1:18384-37944 GCA_006410935.1 Redunca redunca | reverse complement strand
ATGTTTGAAATAGAGCCAAAGTACATGAGTATCTTAAGCACATGTATATTAACATCATTGTACTTCAATCTCTTCATCTACAAAAAGAGTAGTAGCACAATACATCTTCTTAATTAAATGAGTCAAGACGTGGAAAATAATTTGGACACTGCCTAGCAAAAATACTCATTAGTGTTAAGGAAAAAATGGCTCACTGACTTCTCATGACAAATTAAGGTTTCTTCCTCCAAAATAAATAATGCATAACTCACACATAGTAGAAGTGATAAAGATCACAACATAAATCCAATTTCAAAGTAGGGGGGAAAAAAGCATTTAATTGTGGTTAAAAAAAAAAACTCATCTAAAATTAACAGAGTCGGCAATAACTTCATGCATTAATTTATCTACCTAGTCAACATTTACTGAACACACACTATGAACAAAATACTAATCCATACATTAGAGAGCTCCTAATAGATGAAACAGTAAGCATAAACCTTCAAGTGTAATTTAAATTATATAAAGTTACATTAAGATAAATGTTACAAAAAGACATGAGACTATGACAGAGATCTTTATTCAATTAAAAATGAAGAAGTATGCTGCACTGGCTTTGAGTGACAGCCTATAATCTTTCAATTAAAAAATATACATTTCCAAGTATCTTTAAAGCTTTTTGTCTTTTTTCTACACTGTCTTTAATCTAAATGTTATTTGCAACTTTTGACTTAAATCAAGGGCCTAGAAAGTAAATAAGCACAGCACGAATGTTTCAACAAACGGCTACCCTGGCAGTACTGGCGACTGTCAAAGATTAAACCAGTCATGTGCACTGATGCATTATGTTTCATCCAGACTCAACAATTGTACACTTCTTCCTGTCACCATGTTCTTCTGTTGGTTAAAAAAATAAGTCGGATTTCTTCTTCCAGCTTCATGAGCACATTATGTCAAGCTCAAAAAGTCAATCTCAGTGACCTCACCATCTGCCATGATCTCTTGTCAGACTCAGACAATGCAACTCCCACAGATGGTCTCAAAAAGGAAGCCCCTTTCCTTTCCAATCACAACTTAGCAGCTGTGGGCACAAAGCCTTTTAAATTGGTACAACATTAATCAAAATATAAGGAGGAAAGCAAAAATAATTATGACTACATTTACTGAACTAACGTCTCTTGAATCGAGATTTGCGGACTTTCTAACACTGCTGAAAAGGATGTTCCTAAAAAATTAAAATTTCAGCAAAATCAACTGAAACAGAAGACAAAGCATACTTAAATGGAAGATGGTAGTAATTTTAAATATATGGTCATGTTTCAAAGTTTGGAAAATATATACAACAGTAAAACAGGTAACAAATAGCAGCTATAATTCCATCTCTGAAATGCAACCAGAGTTGCTTTTGATATAACTTTCTTCAGTATTCTTTTTGTACTCTAACTTTTTATAAAGGAGATTAATTAGAAGATCTGTTCATAGGAAGTGACAGTATATAACTTTTTTATTAGGTGATGAGCATATCTATCTAAGTGATTCACATATATTCTCTCATTCAATTCATACTGCAATTCTATCAGATAAATGTTAGTACTGTTCACATTTTACAAATGACAAAATTAAGCTTTAAAAAGTTGAATTAATTTGCCCAGTTAACCAGCTGTGCAAATGGCAATGCCAGAATATCAACCCAGGATCTCAGCCCAGTGGACATATTTTAAACTACTATGCTACTTTATAAAGTGTATTTTACCTTGAAAACATGACAAAATAAATAATTATTATCACAATAAATCCACATATAGAAGGATAACTTACTTTACCAAAATAATTCTTTTCATACAGAACAAATCATATATCATTGGGTCAAGTTTTTCCCCCTTTTTAAAGGTTCTTTCTATTTCTAAATTTCAATATGAAAACTACAATTCTTTATTTTTCTGATTAGGTAGTAAACTTCCTCCCTTTTTACAGCGATAGAGTATTCCTTTACATGGTTTACACCGTAACTTACACCACCAGTCCTCTGCTGGTGGACAATCAGATCTCCTACCTTTTTACACTGGTGACAATGATCACACTGAAATGACTCAGTCCTCAGTGTCTTCTCTGCTCTCTGATCACTTCCTCAGCTCTGTGCTGAGCCACTTTCCCACGCCCTTCTCTCATCCACATCCACTGGCCTTCCTGTCAGTTCTGCAAAGGCACGCTCCTCCCGTCTCTGAGCCTCTGCCTGCTGTTCTCTCTGCCTGGAGTTTTCCCCAGGCATTAAGTCTCCTTCCTTCAGATCTCTCAAATGCCACTTTCTCTGGGCAACTGTAATTCTCCCACTACAGAGACTAGGTTAGGGGTCTCTACTTAATAATGCTCTCCTACTTGCTCTTTCCCAAGGACACATCTGGTTGTCATTATCTATTTATTTGTGTGATAATCAGACTGCGGGCCATCTCTGCAACTAAAGGGTGAATCACACGAGGGCAGGGACCCGCTGTCTTTTCACTTATCATACAGCCAGTGTCTGACACCTGGTTGGAACCCAAGAAATATTTGTTTTGTGTTTGCTTTTTAAGTAATATTCGAGCCAGTGTTCAGTGGTGATCTAAATGGGAATGAAATCTAATTACACACACACACACACACACACACACACACACACACGGCTGATTCATTTTGCTGTACAGCAGAAAACAACACAACATTGTAAAGCAACTACACACCAATAAAAATTAACAATAAAAGAATCATAAGTTTCAAAAAACTAATAGTCATTAAATTATGTACTTGATATTTTATTTATTTTCATGCTTATAAAAATATGATAATCTCATTTAATATGATTTGGCAGCAGAAAATGAGAAGACACAAATACCGAGCACATCTACACATCCAAAACAGCAGAATGTTGGGTGTCACTTTCCTATCATAAGTGTTTTGGGGGTTGGCATTATACCTGTGTTCATTAATTCCAAGAAATGCGATGGGAAAAGCTTTTATAATAGAATATACTTAATTTCACTGATGTTGAAGGTGAAAAGAACAGTAGCCAAGGGGGAAATTTAAATAGAATTATTTACTAAAAGCTGCTCTTCTAAGGAACCATCAACATCTTACACTTAAAAAAAAAAAAAAGATAATTGCTTTAATGCTCATTATTCACTTTTTAAATTGGGGTACAGTTGCTTTACAATGCTGTGTTAGTCTCCTCTGCACAACAAAGTGAATCAGCTATAAGTACACACACATCTTCCCCTCTTGGACCTCCTTCACAACCCGCATCATTTGCTCATTTTTTTTTAATTGAAAAAAAAAAACACAAAAATTCTGTCTGGGTGTACATAAGCTTTTACCCAGGGCTCTCCACAATGGTAAAAACTGGTTAACACTACAAGCAATCAATAACAACTTTTAACAGCTTCTACATATGTGCGGGGAAATACTGAATAGTGTTATCTAAGCACTACTCATTTGGTTCACTTATTCAACAAATACTGACAGCCTGCTGCAGGTCAAACAATAGGCTGAGCATTAAAGATGCTTCGAGAAACAATGACAGTCTCTGCCTTCATGGAGCCTACATTTTGACTCTAAAGGCAGACATTCAGCAATGAACTCCCCAGTTAACCATGTAATGACAATATACGATAAGCAGTGCTACAGAAACAAAGACACAAAGGAAGCATGTACACTAAGGGTCTGGAACTCTGGTGGTTTTAGAGAAGACTCCTCTGCGGAAGTTTGAATGAAGCTCAACAGACAAATGGAACAAACCAACGGCAGAGAAGAGGACTCACAGCCAGAGGGTGCAAACGTTACAGGAAAATGCTCAGAGGAAGAAAAACACATGGCTAGTTCGAGGAGCTGAAGGAAGACCTGAAAACAAAGGGCAAGATGGACCAAGATGGAGAGATACGGCTGGAAGCGCAATCATGCAGGATATTACTTTTTCTTTTCTTTTTAGTTAAATTAGTGGGAAGCCAGACTTCCATGGTGGTTAAGAATTCACCTGCCAATGCTGGGGACACGGGGTCAACCCCCGGTCTGGGAGGCTCCCAAATACTGCAGAGCAACTAAGCACGTGTTCCGCAACAAGAGAAGCCGCCGCAGTGAAAAGCCTGTGCACTAGAACTGGAGAGTAGCCCCCGCTCACAGCAACCAGGGCAGGCCAAGCAGAGCAACAAAGACCCAGTGCAGCCCAAAATAAACAAATACAAACATAAACTAATGGAAGCCTTGGAAAAATTTTAAGAGCTAAAACATCTGAACCAGGGATATTAAGTTACATTTACCAAAGATTAAGTAAAAATTATGTGCTTCCTAATTTTTATAAACCAGCAATGTCACATATGATAATCTGTAATTCTTTGGAAACCGAAATACTCATTTCTTGACTACGCCTGGTCATTTCTTGACTACGCCTGGTAAGTGTATATTCATCATCCACAAATTATCTAACAAGCACCTTATTCTGCTGGAATAAAACTCAAAGTTCAGAAAGAAGCAAAAAAAAGTCCACAGCTCTCAAATTAGCTTTTATGAACCTAGTAGGACATAGGCCTTGCTTCACCTGCTTGATTTTATTTAACATAAAATTCTTACAAAATTTGCCTATCTCAATTTTCAAGCTTCAAGCCAACTATACTCATAGAAAGGATGTGCATAACAGGGACAAATGGGCTAGGCCTATAGACAAGTACATTAAGTAACTGACAGCTGGCAGATTAATACTAAGGAAAAGTGGACATATTATTACATTTCAACAAGTAGATTCACTGAAACAGAATCCCTTCCTTATTCCCTGGCAAAACTGAATTAATGATATGTTCTTATACAAGCTTCCACAATAAAACCAAAGGGATACTTTTGTTTCAAATATCTTCACAGGTAATATTTATTATTTTGTTCTTAATTACCGAAAACAAAAGTCTAAGACAACTTATTTCTGCCCTGTCCAAAGAAGCAACATCAGAGATTACCCAAATTTAGAACAACATCAAGTTTCAAGATCCTGCCAAAAATCTAACAGAAAGGCTCTTTAATCAAGTGTGTACTAGCCAAAGTTTAAACCATTATTCAGTTTATGCACAATGACTACATGGATTAGATCCATGTTACCAGTATGCTCTTTAGCAAAGCCCTGTTTCTAGATAACTGTAGCTCCAGATAAGTAATACAACTGTTAATATGTATCCTTAACTTGATAAATCACAATAGGCTAGATGAGGTTTTAAAACATCATTTGGGAATTCACGTAATTTACAGTATTGTACAAAAAACTACGTCAGCAAAAATGTTAACTCACCCAAGAGACCTAAGAAAAGAAAAATGGGGCCAAACAAAAAGAAGCAACTGGTGAAGAAAACAGCAGTTTCTAAACCCTTTTTTTTTTTAAAGTTTTTCTTACATGTATTCGTGCTGATTCCTCTAAAAAACACAATGTTTTTTTCTAAATGTTTACCAATCCCATTTTACTTTATCTTTTGGCCATGACACGGCATGATCTTAGTTTCTCAACCTACTGGAATTAGGGTGAGCCCTAACCCAATATGACTCCTGTTCTTAAAACAGAGAAGATAAGACACAAAAGGAAGTTGGCCAGATGAAAGGAGAGGTAAAGACTGGATGCATGCTGCCACAGTTGAAAAATGCAGAGATACCAGAAGCTGAAAAAGGCAAAAAAGGCTCCTTCCTTTGGCATCAGAGGGAGGGTAGTCCCGCCAACACCTCAACTCAGACATCTAGTGTGCAGAACAGTGAGAGAATCAATTCCTGTTGCTATAAGCCACCCAGTGTGTGGCACTTTGTTATGGCAGCCCTAAAAACCTAATATAATAGGTTTTACACATTTACTGTTGTAGTCATTCCTAGAGTTTTTGTTTGGTTGGTTTTAGGGATTTTTTAATCTGATTTTTATTCTGGCTCTCCGTATCATCCAAGCTTTTTGTACATATGGATTTCTTTTGATTAATTTTATATAGCACAATATAACTGAATTTTCTTTAAAAAAAAAAAAAAAAAAATTTTTTTTTTCGTTGGCTGCACCCAGCTCTTAGTCGCAGTATGTGGGATCCAGTTCCCTGACCAGGAATCAAACCCTAACCCCATGCACCTCTGTGCACTAGGAGCACAGAGGACCCCATGTAGATATCCTGCATGAACCACTGGACCACAAGGGAAGTCCCTGAATTCTCTTTCTGTCTGTAATAGTTTTTCAGTTGACTCTTCTGGGTTTTTCAGATATACAACCATATGAAAATAGGGACTGTTTCAAGTCTGCACAACAACAGGATAAGCCATCGCTCTCTCAAAGTAGAAATCTCTCCCTCAACTTCCCACACAGATACAAAATAAACAAGGAGAATAAATAAAACCACAACAGAACCTATGCCTCAACTTTATCATTACCAGAAGACAGAGATCACAAAAACATTCAAATTACCTATAAGGAGAGGGAAAAAAGAAATAAATTTCATAAGAAATCCAACTGCCTACCTTCTGCAAGCCTGTGGATGCAGAGAGTGAGTAAGAGGAGGTAAAAAAGAATCCACGAAAAACAGCACACTTGACCAGGGGACTTAGAGGAAGCACAAACAAAATGACCCCAAGGAAGAGTAAAACAATTAGAGCAAACATAGTGAACACAAGTTAGGACTTGACAGTTCACAGCCCTAGTGATGTAGAAGTATTGACAAACTTCTGGATCAACTGTGGTACCCTCTGAGAAACCGCTTCTGGAGGAGTATTAGGTATATAGATGCAAGAGAAGAGATGGTATCTCCTGGAGACAAAGAAATGAGTGGGAAGATGGGAGTAAGAGGCAGGAAATTAAGGACCCTGCAGAAAGGAAATGGAAACAACACATACCAAGCCTTTCTCTACCCTTCTCCCTGATCAACACCCCAAGTTCCTAAAAGATACTGAAAAGGAAAGGGAAGAGTGACAACAGAGCTCTCAAACAAGGAACTCTACCCACAAAATGAACATACCACAACCCACAAAGTGCTAGGAAAAGTCAGAAAAACACAAATGAAAGCTTTCATGTTGACGGTTTTCTCCCTACAAATCAACTATGAAGTTGGAAAAAATTGTAACATCCATCTACTTTTGAATTCAGTTCAGTTCAGTTCAGTCGCTCAGTCTTCTCCAACTCTTTGCAAACCCATGGACTGCAGCACGCCAGGCTTTCCTGTCTGTCACCAACTCCTAGAGCCTGCTCAAACTCATGTCCATCAAGTCAGTGATGCCATCCAGCCATCTCATCCTCTGTCGTCCCCTTTTCCTCTTGCCTTCAATCTTTCCCAGCATCAGGGACTTTTCCAAGGAGTCAGTTCTTTGCATCAGGTGGCCAAAGTATTGGAGTTCCAGCTTCAGCATCAGTCCTTCTAGTGAATATTCAGGACTGATTTCTTTAGGATGGACTGGTTGAATCTCCTTGCTGTCCAAGAGACTCTCAAAAGTCTTCTTTAACACCACACTTCAAATCATCAGTTCTTTTGTGCTCAGCTTTCTTTATAGTCCAACTTTCACATCTGCACAACATGACTACTGGAAAAACCATACCTTTGACTAGATGGACCTTGGTCGGCAAAGTAATGTGTCTGCTTTTTAATATGCTGTCTAGTTTGGTCATAGCTTTTCTTTCAAGGAGCAAGCATCTTTTAATTTCATGCCTGCAGTCACCATCTGCAGTGATTCTAGAGCCCCCCAAAATAAAGTCTGTAACTGTCTTCATTGTTTCCCCATCTATTTGCCATGAAGTGATGGGACTGGATGCCATGATCTTCATTTTCTGAATGTTGAGTTTTAAGCCAGCTTTTTCACTCTCCTCTTTCCCTTTCATCAAGAGGCTCTTTAGTTCTTCGCTTTCTGCCATAAGGGTGGTGTCATCTGCATATCTGAGGTTATTGATCAAAAAAGATTTTACAGATGTTAAAAAAAAAAAGCCCCTAAGTTAGAAATAAAATAACTAAGTATCAAAACAGACAAAACCAAAGATAGGGAGATAATGAAGTTCATGATAAATATCATTAACACTGCTGTATATTACATATGCAAGTTGTCAAGAGAGTAAATCCTAAGACTTCTCATCACAAGGAAAAGTACTTTAAAAAATCTTTTTTATATTTCCTTAACACTGTATCTATATGAGATGATGGATGACAATATAAGACTAAACTTACTGTGGTAATCATTTCATGATGTATGTAAGTCAAACCATTTTGCTGTGTACCTTAAACTTACAGAGCAGTGTATGTCTATTATATCTCAATAAAACTGGAATAAAAAAATGGCAAAGATATTAAATACAGTTGACTATAGTGCAGGAAAAATCATCACATAAAATCATTGAAAAATGAAAGCTAAATTATATGGCACACAGTGGGGGGGACAGATTTTAATGAAAACTAATAAATGATGTTGAAGGTNAGCAGTGTATGTCTATTATATCTCAATAAAACTGGAATAAAAAAATGGCAAAGATATTAAATACAGTTGACTATAGTGCAGGAAAAATAATCACATAAAATCATTGAAAAATGAAAGCTAAATTATATGGCACACAGTGGGGGGGGACAGATTTTAATGAAAACTAATAAATGATGTTGAAGGTAAGGAGAAAAACAATAAAGAGAATAAAAATAAATTAAGAAACAAAATAATCAGAGAGAAACCGGCTGACGAGACGACAGGCAAAAGGGACAGAACATCACTGGTGTCCCTGGCGAAGAAACTCAAAACAATGAATCAGCACTAAAACTGTGAAACAAGAAAACTTTCCAGAAATAAAAGACCTGAATCCACATGTTTAAAAGGCCTACCAGATTCTTAGGAAAACTGACCCAGAATGAGCAACTATAACACATATCCTTGTAATACTGTTTAAAGGAAAAAAGAGAAAAACAAAACACTCTGGCATGTTCAGACAAAAAGATAAATAATCTACAAAGGCAAGGGAAGTAGACCATACCAAACGACTCAAAAATAACATATAAAGCAAGAAAACAGTATTTTCAAGAAATGTAAAGAAAATAAAATGTAAACCAAGGATATTATATCCTGCCAAACTGTACTTCAAGTTCCAGGGACATCAAAAAACAACTTTGGGGATAAGCTCCTTGATACTGGTCTTGGCAATAATTTTTTCAACCTGATGCCAAAAGCAAAGGCAAGAAAAGCAAAAATAAACACATGTGACTATATCAGACTAAAAACTTTACAAACCAAAGGAAATCATCATTTTGCAAATCATTTATCTGGTAAGTTAATATCTAAAATATATAAAGAACACACACAATTCAGGGACTTTCCTGGTGGTCCACTGGTTAAGAATCTGCCTTGCAATGCAGAAGGCACGGGTTCGATCCCTGGTCAGCGAATAAGATTACCACATGCCTCAGAGCAACTAAGCCCACATGTCACAACTACAAAGTGTGTGCTGCAACGAGATCCTCATGATGCAACAAAGACCCTGAATGCCGCAACTAAGACGGAACAGAATCAAATTGAAAACGAGAACTCATACAATAGCAAAAAAAAAAAAAAATCAAAGTAAGCAGATTAAAAAACAGGCAAAGAAGACACACAAATGCTCTAGAGGTGTACAAAAAGTTGCTCAACAATACCAGACATCAAGGAAATGCAAATCAAAACCAAAATGAGGTATCAGCTCACACCTGTTACAACACCTACTATCTACGTGTTGGGAAGGATGTAGAGAAAAGAGAACCCTCATGTACTGTTGATGGGAATGTAAACTGGTGCACTCCATATGGAAAACTGCATGAAGGCTCCTCAAAAAAATTAAAAATATAACTACCATATGATCCAGCAATTCCACTTCTGGGTATGGGTCTGAAGGAAGCAAAATAACTCTCTCAAAGATATATCTGCACCCCTATGTTCACTGCAGCATTATTTATAACAACTAAGACGTGGAAACAAACTAAGGGGGCACTAAGGGATGAATGAAGAAATAAAATCTGCCACAGACACAGTGGAATATCAGTTCAGTTCAGTTGCTCAGTCATGTCCGACTCTTTGTGACCCCATGAATCGCAGCACGGCAGGCCTCCCTGTCCAACACCAACTCCCAGAGTTCACTCAGACTCGTGTCCATTGAGTTGGTGATGCCATCCAGCCATCTCATCCTCTGTCATCCCCTTCTCCTCCTGCCCCCAATCCCTCCCAGCATCAGGATCTTTTCCAATGAGTCAACTCTTCGCACGAGGTGGCCAAAGTACTGGAGTTTCAGCTTTAGCATCATTCCTTCCAAAGAACACCCAGGACTGATCTCCTTTAGGATGGACTGGCTGGATCTCCTTGCAGTCCAAGGGACTCTCAAGAGTCTTCTCCAACACCACAGTTCAAAGTATCAATGGAATATCATTTAACTACAAAAAAGAAAGAACTCCTGTCATTTGCAATAACATAGATGCACCGTGAGGGTATTATCCTAAGCAAAATAAATCAAACAGAGAAACGACAAATGCTGTACGATCTCACATGTTTTTACTTATGTGAACTGATAAACTAAACCGATATGTGGTCATCATTTTGCAACATAAACTTGTATATTGTGCACCATTACACTCTCACAATGTTATATGTTGATGCAGATCACTTCACAGCACGCCAGGCCTCCGTGTCCATCACCAACTCCCAGAGTCTACTCAAACTCATCTCCATTCAGTGACGCCATCCAACCACCTCATCCTCTGTCGTCCCATTCTCCTCCTGCCTTCAATCTTTCCCAGCATTAGGATCTTTTCAAATGAGTCAGATTTATCACACTGATTGATTTGCATATATCAAAGAATCCTTCCATGCCTGGAATAAATCCAACTTGATGTTGGTGTATGAGATTTTTGATGTGTTGCTGAATTCTGTTTACTAAAATTTTGTTAAAGATTTTTTCATCTATGTTCATCAAGGATATTATATTGGCCTGAAGTTTTCTTTTTTGTGTGTTGTCTTTGTCTAGTTTTCATACCAGGGTGATGGTGGCCTTGTAGACTGAGTTTGGAAGTGTTCCTACCTCTGCAATTTTCTAAGAGTTTTAGAAGGATACGCATTAGCTCTTCTCTAAATGTTTGACAGAATTCTCCTGTGAAGCCATATGGTCCTGGGCTTTTGTTTTTTGGGAGATTTTTGATCACAGCTTCAATTTCAGTGCTTGTAATTGCATTGTTCGTAATTTCTATTTCTTCTTGGTTCAGTCTTGGAAGGCTGAACGTTTCTAAGAATCTGTCTATTTCTNCTTCAATTTCAGTGCTTGTAATTGCATTGTTCGTAATTTCTATTTCTTCTTGGTTCAGTCTTGGAAGGCTGAACGTTTCTAAGAATTTGTCTATTTCTTCCAGGTTATCCATTTTATTGCCATATAGTTGTTCATAATAGTCTCTTATGATCCTTTGTATTTCTGCATTATCTGCTATAATCTCTCCTTTATCATTTCTAATTTTGTTGATTTGAATCTTCTTTTTACTTGAAAAGTCTGGCTAAAAGTTTGCCAATTTTGAAAATGTCAGTTGTGAAACAAAACACTTCACAATTCCCATGGAAACACAAAAGACCCTGAATAGCCAAAGCAGTCTTGAGAAAGAAGAATGGAGCTGGAGGAATCAACCTTCCTGACCAGATTATACTACAAAGCTACAGTCATCAAGATGGCATGATACTGGTACAAAAACAGAAATATAGACCAATAGAACAAGATAGAAAGCCCAGAAATGAACCTATGCACCTATGGGTGCCTTATTTTTGACAAAGGAGGCAAAAATATACAATGGGGCAAAGCCAGCCTCTTCAATAAATGGTCTTGGGAAAACTGGACAGCTACATGCAAAAGAATAAAAATACAACACTTCCTAACACCATACACAAAGATAAACTCAAAATGGATTAAACACCTAAATGTAAGACCAGAAACTACAAAACTCTTAGAGGAAAACACAGGCAGAACACTTGATGACATAAAGTAAGATTCTCTATGACCCACCTTCTACAGTAAAGGAAATAAAAACAGAAGTAAACAACTGGGAACTGATTAAACTTAAAAGCTTTGGCACAGCAAAAGAAACTATAACCAAGGTGAACAGACAACCCTCAGAATGGGAGAAAAGGATAGCAAATGAAACAACTGACGAGGGATTACTTTCCAAAATAGACAAGCAGCTCATACAACTCAATACCCAAAACAAACAACCCAATCAAAAAGTGAGAAAAAGAACTAAACAGACATCTCTCCAAAGAAGACATACAGATGGCTAACAAACACATGAAAAGATGCTTGCTGAACATTGCTCGTTATTAGAGAAATGCAGATCAAAACTACAATGAGCTATCATATCACACTGGTCAGAATGGCCATCATCAAAAAGTCTACAAACATAAATGCTGGAGAGGGTGTGGAGAAAAGGAAATGCTCTTGCTCTGTTGGTGAGGATGTAAATTGATAGAGCCACTATGGAAGATGGTATAGAGATTCCTTAAAAAAAATTAGGAATAAAACCACCATATGATCCAGCAATCCCACTCCTAGGCATATACCCTGAGGAAATAAAAACTGAAAAAGACACAGGCATCCAATTGTTCACTACAGTACTATTTACCATAGCTAGAACATGTAAGCAAACTAAATGTCCATCGACAGATGAATGGATAAAGAAGTTGTACATATTGTTCAGTTAGTTCAGTCAGTTCAGTCGCTCAGTCGTGTATGACTCTCTACAACCCCATTAATCGCAGCATGCCAGGCTTCCCTGTTCATCATCAACTCCCTGAGTTCATTCAGACTCGCATCCATCGAGTCAGTGATGCCATCCAGCCATCTCATCCTCTGTCGTCCCCTTCTCCTCCTGCCCCCAATNTGGTATCTCTAATTTTCTTGAAGAGATCTCTAGTCTTTCCCATTCTGTTGTTTTCCTCTATTTCTTTGCATTGATCGCTGAAGAAGGCTTTCTTATCTCTTCTTGCTATTCTTTGGAACTCTACATTCAGATGCTTATATCTTTCCCTTTTCTCCTTGGCTTTTCACTTCTCTTCTTTTCACAGCTATTTGTAAGGCCTCCTCAGACAGCCATTTTGCTTTCTTGAATTTCTTTTCCATCGGATGGTCTTGATCCCTGTCTCCTGTACAGTGTCACGAACCTCAGTCCATAGTTCATCAGGCACTCTATCAGATCAAGGCCCTTAAATCTATTTCTCACTTCCACTGTATAATCATAAGGGATTTGATTGAGGTCATACCTGAATGGTCTAGCAGTTTTCCCTGTTTTCTTCAATTTCAGTCTGAATTTGGTAATAAGGAGTTAATGATCTGAGCCACAGTCAGCTCCTGGTCTTGTTTTTGTTGACTGTATAGAGCTTCTCATATACACAATGGAATATTACTGAGCCATGAAACTAAAAGATGCTCGCTCCTTGAAAGACAAGTTATGACCAACCCAGACAGCATATTAAAAAGCACAGACATAACTTTGCCAACAAAGGTCTGTCTAGTGAAAGCTAGTTTTTCCAGTAGTGATGTATGGATGTGAGAGTTGGACTATAAAGACAGCTGAGCACCAAAGAATTGATGCTTTTGAACTGTGGTATTGGAGAAGACTCTTGAGAGTCCCATGGACTGCAAGGAGATCCAATCAGTACATCCTACAGGCAATCAGTCCTGAATATTCACTGGAAGGACTGATACTGAAGCTGAAACTTCAATATTTTGGCCACCTGATGTGAAGAACTGACTCACTGGAAAATACCCTGTTGCTGGGAAAGATTTAAGGCGAGAGAAGAAGGGGATGACAGAGCATGAGATGGTTGGATGGCATCACTGACTGCATGAACATGAGTTTGAGAAAGCTCCAGGAGTTGGTGATGGACAGGGAAGCCTGGCATTCTGCAGTCCATGGGGTCCCAAAGAGTAAGACATGACTGCTTGACTGATCTGAACTGAACTGAATAGCCATAAAAAGGAAAGCATTTCAGTCAGTTCTAATGAGGTGGATGAACCTAGAACCTATTATACAGAGTGAAGTTAGTCAGAAAGAGAAAGATAAATATCCTATTCTAACGGATATATACAGAATCTAGAAAAATGATACTGAAAAATTTATTTACAGGGCAGCAATGGAGAAACAGACAAAGAGAATAGACTTATGGACATGGGGAGAAGGGAGGAGAGGGTGAGATGTACAGAAGGAGTAACATGGAAACTTATATTACCATATGTAAAATAGATAGCCAACAGGAATTTGCTGTGTGGCTCAGGAAACTCTAACAAGGGCTCTGTATCAACCTAGAGGGGTGGGATGGGGACGGAGGTTTAAAAGGGAGAGGATATATATATATATACCTATGGCTAATTCATGTTGAGGTTTGATAGAAAACAACACAATTCTGTAAAGCAATGATTGTTCAATAAAAAAATTAATTTTTTAAATAAATACACAAATGTTCCCAGAAATCAAAACAAGTGCTTAAAAAAAAACAAAGATAACATATGAATAGAGAAAGATAGTAAATACAACATAATACACAAAGCACTGACAAACAGCACACAGCATTAGAGGCACAGAATATATTGCATGTACACTCTACAAAGTTGACTTAATGAAGGGTTACTTACGCAATTCGCTATCCATCTGAAAGAAAATACCAACCTGCCTTAAACTCATTCCTTTGAAAACAAGAGAGGAATGACCAGCATGCAGGAAGTTTCCTGGGAAGAGCTCTTAGGAGAAAAACCTGGAAGTAAGTGAAGGAAGCTGAGGTGAGAATGGGGAGAAACTGGCCCAGTGAGGGTCAGCGAGAGCCTCAGGTAATGCTCATGGAGCTCCAGAGCTGGGACTGTCCCTAAAGGAGTCATCCAGAGGTGTCCCTAACAGAGGCGAGTTTGCTTGGAGACTATATCCCTGCCTCACTCAGTTAGCTCTCAAAGGATGCCTCTAAGACAGAGTGTAATCTTGGCCAACAGCAATTCCCAGTAAGGAATGCAGCTGTAAGCAACCAGCCTGTGTAGGTGGAAAACATGTAGCTCGGTGGGGAAGAGAAGGTCTATCAGAGTACTGTAACAACCACAACGTCATATGGCAATAAAAATCCATTAACAGGCCACAACAAGGATAAACCTTGCAAATGTAGCAACAGGTTAAAAAGTATATACGCAACATGATTAGATTTACATAAGTTAGTTAGTTAGTCCAGTTGCTCAGTTGTGTCCAACTCTTTGTGACCCCATGAACCGCAGCACGCCAGGCCTCCCTGTCCATTACCAACTCCCAGAGTTCACCCAAACCCATGTGCATTGAGTTGGTGATGCCATCCAGCCGTCTCATCCTCTGTCGTCCCCTTTCCTCCTGCCCTCAATCTTTCCCAGCATTAGGGTCTTTTCAAATGAGTCAGCTCTTTCCACGCAGTGGCCAAAGTTTTGGAGTTTCAGCTTCAGCATCAGTCCTTCCAATGAATGCTGCTAAGTTGCTTCAGTCGTGTCCAACCCTGTGTGACCCCATAGACGGCAGCCCACCAGGCTCCCCCGTCCCCAGGACTCTCAAGGCAAGAACACTGGAGGGGGTTGCCATTTCCTTCTCCAATGCATGAAAGTGAAAAGTGAAAGGCAGGTTGCTCAGTCGTGTCTGACTCTTAGCGACCCCATAAACTGCAGCCTATCGGGCTCCTCCATCTGTGGGATTTTCCAGGCCAAGAGTACTGGAGTGTGTTGCCATTGCCTTCTCCATGCCAATGAATACTCAGGACTGACTTCCTTTAGGATGGACTGGTTGGATCTCCTAGCTGTCCAAGAGATTCTCAAGAGTCTTCTCCAACACCACAGTTTAAAAGCATCAGTTCTTTGGCTCTCAGCCTTTTTTATAGTCCAACTCTCACATCCATACATAACCACTGGAAAAACCATAGCCTTGACTAGATGGACCTTTGTTAACAAAGTAATGTCTTGGCTTTTCAATATGCTATCTAGGTTGGGCATGACTTTCCTTCCAAGGAGTAAGCATCCTCTAATTTCACGGCTGCAATCACCATCAGCAGTGATTTTGGAGCAAAAAAAAATTAAGTCTGACACTGTTTCTACTGTTTCTCCATCTATTTCCCATGAAGTGATAGGACCCGATGCCATGATCTTCATTTTCTGAATGTTGAGCTTTAAGGCAACTTTTTCACTCTCCTCTTTCACTTTCATCAAGNATCATGAACTCCTTATTGCCAAATTCAGATTTAAATTGAAGTTCTTACCTAAAAAAAATGCAAAATCATAAAAAATTCAGTTCAGTTGCTCAGTTGTGTCCAACTCTTTGAGAACCTTATCCATCAGACATTCCTAGAGCCTACTAAAACTCATGCCCATCGCATCAGTGATGCCATCCAAGCATCTCATCCCCCGCCGTCCTTTTCTCCTCCTGCCTTCAATCTTTCCCAGCATCAGGGTCTTTTCCAATGAGTCAGTTCTTGGCATCAGGTGGCCAAAGTATTCAAGTCTTGGCTTCACCTTTGGTCCTTCCAATGAATATTCAGGGCTGATCTCCTTTAGGATTGACAGGTTGGATCTCTTTGCAGTCCAAGGGACTCTCAAGAGTCTTCTCCAACACCACAGGTCAAAATCATCAATTCTTTGGTGCTCAGCTTTCTCTATAATCCAACTCTCATATCCATACGTGATGACTGGAAAAATGATAGCTTTGACCAGACAGGCCTTTGTTGGTCAAGTAGTATCTCTGCTTTTTAAAATGTTATCTAGGTTGGTTATAGCTTTTCTTCCAAGGAGCAAGTGTCTCTTAATTTCATGGCTGCAGTCATCACCTGCAGTGATTTTGGAGCCAAAAAAAAAAAAGTCTCTCACTTTTTCCATTGTTTCCTCATCTATTTCCCATGAAGTGATGGGACCAGATGCCATGATCTTAGTTTTCTGAGTGTTGAGTTTTAAGCTGGCTTCTTCACTCTCCTCTTTCACTTTCATCAAGAGGCTCTTTAGTTCTTCTTTGCTTTCTGCCATAAGGGTGGTGTCATCTGCATATCTGACGTTATTGACATTTCTCCAGGCAATCTTGATTCCAGCTTGTTCTTCATCCAGCCCAGCATTTTGTATGATATACTCTGCATATAAGTTTAATAAGCTCATACAATATAATGACAATATACAGCCTTGACGTGCTCCTTTCCTGATTTGGAACCAGTCTGTTGTTCCATGTCCAGTTCTAACTGTTGCTTCTTGACCTGCATGCAGATTTCTCAGGAGGTAGATCAGGTGGTCTGGTATTCCCATGTCTTTCAGAATTTTCCACAGTTTGTTGTGATCCACAGTCAAAGGCTTTGGCATAGTCAATAAAGCAAATGTAGATTTTTTTCTGGAATTCTCTTGCTTTTTTGATGATCCAGTGGAAGTTGGCAATTTGATCTCTGGTTCCTCTGCCTTTTCTAAAACCAGCTTGAACATCGGGAAGTTCACAGTTCACATACTGTTGAAGCCTGGCTTGGAGAATTTTGAGCATTGCTTTGCTAGTGTGTGAGATGAGTGCCACTGTGCAGTAGTTTGAGCATTCTTTGGCATTGCCTTTGTTTGGGATTAGAAAACTGACCTTTTCCAGTCCTATGGCCACTGATGAGTTTTCCAGATTTGCTGGCATACTGAGTGTAGCACTTTCACAGCATCATCTTTTAGGATTTGAAACAGCTCAACTGGAATTCCATCACCTCCGCTAGCTTTGTTTGTGTGATGCTTTCTAAGGCCCACTTGACTTCACATTCCAGGATGTCTGGCTTTAGGTGAGTGATCACACTATCGTGATTATCTGGGTCGTTAAGATCTTTTTTGTACAGTTCTGTTTATTCTTGCCACCTCTTCTTAATATTTTCTGCTTCTGTTAGGTCTATACCATTTCTGTCATTCATTGTGCTCATCTTTGTGTGAAATGTTCCCTTAGTATCTCTAATTTTCTTGAAGTGATCTCTAGTCTTTCCCATTCATAACAAATTAACTTCTCCCAAATTAACCAACAGATACTATAAATCACAATACAGTTAACAATATCTTATTTTCTAATTAGATTGAATGATTTAAAAATTAATTTGGAATATAAGACCTAAAACTGCAAAACTCTTAAAACACAGGGTAAAAGTTGTAAAATATTTTATGTGGCAATGATTTCTTATATATGACAACAGAGGTATACACAACAAAATAAATAACAAATCATGAACATTAAAAAACTTTGAGCATCGAAAGACTCTATGCACAGAGTAAAAGAGCAACCCTCAGAAGCTGTGGGGGAGGGGTGTGGATCTGCAAATCAAAAATTTGATAGGGATTAAAACCTAAAATACATAGACAACTAAAACTCAATGACAATAAAACATATAACACAATTCAAAAACGAGCAAAGGATCTGACTGGATACTACTCCAAAGAAGATATATGAG
The DNA here is from genome assembly GCA_006410935.1 of Redunca redunca. Classification (NCBI taxonomy): domain Eukaryota; kingdom Metazoa; phylum Chordata; class Mammalia; order Artiodactyla; family Bovidae; genus Redunca; species Redunca redunca. The sequence continues at coordinate 19,548 of SJYQ01001613.1, read as the reverse complement.
TGACATGCCAGCAAATTTGGAAAACTAGCAGTGGCCACAGGACTGGAAAAGGTCAGTTTTCATTCCAATCCCAAAGAAAGGCAATGCCAAAGAATGCTCAAACTACTGCACAATTGCACTCATCTCACATGCTAGTAAAGTAATGCTCAAAATTCTCCAAGCTAGGCTTCAGTAATACGTGAACTGTGAACTTCCTGATGTTCAAGCTGGTTTTAGAAAAGGCAGAGGAACCAGAGATCAAATTGCCAACATCTGCTGGATCATGGAAGAAGAAAGAGATTTCCAGAAAAACATTTATTTCTGCTTGACTGACTATGCCAAAGTCTTTGACTGTGTGGATCACAATGAACTGTGGAAAATTCTGAAAGAGATGGGAATACCAGACCACCTGACCTGCCTCCTGAGAAATCTGTATGCAGGCCAGGAAGCAACAGTTAGAACTGGACATGGAACAACAGACTGGTTCCAAACAGGAAAAGGAGTCCGTCAAGGCTGTATATTGTCACCCTGCTTATTTAACTTCTATGCAGAGTACATCATGAGAAACGCTGGACTAGAAGAAACACATGCTGGACTCAAGACTGCCGGGAGAAACATCAATAACGTCAGATATGCAGATGACACCACCCTTATGGCAGAAAGTGAAGAGGAACTAAAAAGCCTCTTGATAAAAGTAAAAGAGGAGAGTGAAAAAGCTGGCTTAAAGCTCAACATTCAGAAAACGAAGATCACGGCATCTGGTCCCATCACTTGATGGGAAATAGATGCAGAAAAAGTGCAAACAGTGTCAGACTTAATTTTTTGGGGCTCTAAAACCACTGCAGATGGTGATTGCAGCCATGAAATTAAAAGACACTTACAACTTGGAAGAAAAGTTATGACCAACCTAGATAGCATATTCAAAAGCAGAGACATTATTTTGCCGACTAAGGTCCGTCTAGTCAAGGCTATGGTTTTTCCTGTGGTCATGTATGGATGTGAGAGTTGGACTATGAAGAAGGCTGAGCACCGAAGAATTGATGCTTCTGAACTGTGGTGTTGGAGAAGACTCTTGAGAGTCCCTTGGACTGCAAGGAGATCCAACCAGTCCATTCTGAAGGAGATCAGCCCTGGGATTTCTTTGGAAGGAATGATGCTAAAGCTGAAACTCCAGTACTTTGGCCA
>SJYQ01001610.1:756294-853770 GCA_006410935.1 Redunca redunca | reverse complement strand
CTGGTTGGATCTCCTTGCAGTCCAAGGGACTCTCAAGAGTCTTCTCCAACACCACAGAGTTCAAAAGCATCAATTCTTTGGCGCTCAGCTTTCTTTATAGTCCAACTCTCACATCCATACGTGACTACTGGAAAAAACAGCTTTACTGTTAGGTCCCTATATATTGCAAATAAGATTTTTAAAAGGTACATGCCATTTCGTCTTTTGAAAGTACTGTTAATTTAACTAGTCACTTATTGTGTATAACTTCTTTATCCTTTTTTTCACTATTACAGTGTGGTGAAGAACATCTTAAGAGCTACATCTTACCATATATTTCTTATTTCTTGGATTCAGCCTATCTTAAAATTGCTTAAAGTATATGAACATTTTTTTACTCATGAATACTGGCAAATCTTATCTTAAAAGTTGGACTAACATTGCAGTATAAGTTGACCAAACCTGTATGAAGTTCGATGAAAAATATGAGAGAGTACACATTTCCTCCCTATCTTTACCCGAAATAATATTTTTTCTTTCTTTTTCTTTTCATAAGATTTGTAATTTATTTCTTAGATTAATGAGTTATGATAATAGAGGTATAGGTTCTGGACATCTTCTGGTTTGTCTTTGGCTCATTGGGGTGGTGTTTATATTTAGAATAGCCACCCTTTGACTCATCCTACTAACATTTTCCCTTGCTCTTCATTAGCCTTTTGTTTATTTACTTTTTTAATAATTAAAAATTTTTGTCTTTTAAGAAGTTTAGGTTAATAACATTGTTCTTACAGCTTCTACTTTCATAGTTAATGAACTCTCCTACCCAGATAACCGTTTTCTTTTAGTTCTTTGTGGTTTCATTTTTCACATCTCTGTCTTCTGTTCATCCAAGATTTATTTTGACATAATACGTGAAGTGAAAGAACTGTCCTTAGTAGTTATTTTAGCCCCATAAAAGAAAACTTTTTCTTTTGCCTTCAAATAAAGCTCCCTTTGTCATATACTAAATACATTTATGTTTGGTTCTTTTTAGCTTTTATTCAGTACCAGTCAGTGCACATTGTTTTAGTAACTGGGAGTAATAATTGTTAAGTCTTACCATCCTCTTCCCCGCACTCCCCTTAAAATTTTTAGTTGTTGCTTTGTTAGTCCTCGAGTTTTTAGTTGATTCCTTAGGGTCTTTGGGTTGTTTTTGGTCTTGAATTATTAATTTAGAAAATACTGTTATTTCTACTTAATGTTTTATGTTGTATAATGAAAAAAATTTAATGCCATTAAGTTTTCCTTTGAGCCTAGTTTAGGTATTTTTTCCTTTAAATTTAACCTGTAATATTTTTATTAAAATCCCTGCTGTTGCAGTTTTCATTCAGCTGTTCTCTATGCTACTTGGGCATTGTGCTAAGTGTTGAGGAGACAGAGGTGAATGATACAGGATCTTTGCTGTCATGGAGTTTACTGTCTGTTGGAAAAGATAGGCTGTTAACAGAACACTGCATAGAGTTTTCAGATTTTGACACCTCCTGGGAAGGAGAGAAGTAGGGTGTCCTGATAGAGATTGGAAGGTGCTAGTTGGGATGTTTGTTCTGAGAATGTAACGTTTAAAGTTAGTGATGGTGTGTGTGTTTGGGAAGTTTTCTTAACTTCCCCAGTCTGTCACAACATTTAAAAAAAAAAAGTGACACACTGAATTAGTTCTGTAAACATGTTTTGTAAAAATTGTCTTGCAAACAGGTTCAAGCCCCTGTCCCACCCCCTTCACGCCATACCCTCCAGTTGGATTATTGCCTCAAACCCTATCTGGAATAGAAATTTTGGAGCTGTGATTCTGACTTCTAAGATCAGAAAAATACTGGGGCAAGTTTCCCGAGTAAAGGACAAAAAGAACCTGGCTCAATTTAGGAGGTGACCGGAGATTGGAATGGCTGGAGTTTACTCTGTGAAGAGAGTGGGGTTATTGCAAGACTTATTTCCAAGTGCTAAGGCTCCTTCCGCTTCACCACCTTCCTATCCTATTTATAGTCTGTGATCCAAATTGGTCACTTACAAATAACCTGGATTATGTTGCTCCTTGGTACTTTCCTTCATTATTTCTACTGTATTCTCACTTTCCTCCCACTCAGGATCTTTGCAAAGGCTGTCCGCATTTGCTAAATTGTGATTTCCGTTGATAAATTAACCCTTAATGCTGGCAAAACAGGTTAAGTTCTCTGTTAGCTATATTTATTCATTTCCCATTTCCCATTGGACATTTCTTTTGTAAATACTTGTAACAACTGCAGTTCATTAAATGCATGTGATTTGTTTCAGCATTCTTTTTCTCCTAGAGCTGTACTTTTCAATCTTGTAGTTACTAGCCACTTGTGGCTATTTAAATTAACTAAAATTAAATAACGTAAAAAATTCATATCCTTAGTTTTACTAGTCACATTTCAGGGGCTCAGTATCCATATGCAACTAGTGGCTATTACAGTGGACAGCAGGGATAAAGAGTCTTTGGCAGTAATGAAAATTTATCTTAATTTCTGAATAATCATGTGGCTAAAAGCTGCAGTATTTAAGTTTAAGTAGCCACATCTGGCTATTGAAATATGGCAAGTCTGAGTTGAGATGTGCTGTAAGTATGAAATATAAGCTTGATTTCTAGCACAAAAAAGGGAAAAGAGCTCAATTTTTAAGATATTGATTACATATTGAAGTAATGCTACTTTACATATTTCCTGTTAAAGAAAATATTTATGACAGTTAATTTAACTTTATTGTAGTGTTTCAATGTGGCTACCAGAAAGTTGAAGATTGCATGTGACTCCCATTATTTTCTAGGTGGTCAGCACTGGTTTGACTCTAGACCATAAGTTTCTACAATGGAGGGACAGTTCACTATGCGTTCACAGCAGCCAGTGGTGCCCAGCATATGTATAGTAGGTGTTCAAAATGTTTGATGAATGAATAAGCTTTTCAATAGGTAGAAAACATTACCTACTCAACTTTTGCTTTTTAAAATTTTGGTTTTCTTCTGGACTATAATTAAAAATTTTTTCCTATGACAGTTGAGAAAAGAAGCTTTTCTTTTGAGAGCTAAATAAAGAACTGTCCTTATTAAATAATTGCTGTGCATCATTCATCGTTTGGTTATGTTTTTCTGGCTTTAGGCTGCTAACCAGAGAGGGAATTTAAAGTCTGCCAACCTGTTTTCTGTCATTTTTCTTTGTGTAGCAGTTTACTTAGATGATCTATTGTGTGTTGTTTGGCACATGAAAATTCATGACTATTAAATCTAAATAACTGAGGACTATGAATGCTTTTCTTTTACTTACACTTTGGTCTCCATATTATGATCTCTGGTCCTTTTTAATTTACATTTATTGGTGACCTTGTCTGTTTCTTTAGACTTAGAACAATTTACTGTCTTACAGAAAGCTATCTCTTTGAGCTTGGTTTATGCTTTTTTACCTGTTTACTTCCTAAATGTTTCCTTTGTGTTTGGTAGTCTGCTGAATTGGGCCCTCACTGCCCCCCTCCTTCTCCCCCATACTCACTTTGTTTTTTCTTTTAATGAGAAGATAGTCATCAGGAGTTGCAAACTCAAATACATACCTCACTTCTGTAGACACTGTGTATTTGTCAGGGAAACAGTTCTTAAATATTTTTTTCCTCCATCAGTTGATGGTTTTCAGACTTTATCCTTAGTGACCCTAGTCTTATTTTGCTATTGTCACCAGCTACCTTTCACCAGCTGCTGCCTTAACTACCTGTAGCACTCAGGGATATTACTGCCAAGGAATAATTTCTGTTGTAGGAAGAATGTTTTGAGCCATTCTCTGTCCCTAAAAATTCCATGGAAGTTTTCCCCCTGCTCTGAACGTACCAAAGGTTATTCCTAATAGTCTAGGTATTGCCTTTTTATATAGGGTCTTTTTAATAGTAAGTGAAATGAGACCAAGTTGTTTAGTGGCTTGGTCTCTTCTAAACTGTTTTCAGTTGATAGATTTGTGAAAACCTCTGAACTCCCACAAAGAGTACACCCTTTGAATACTTAATATTGGAAAAATGATGTCACAAGCAATCAGGGAACCTTGAGGACGCCTTGACCCTTTTGCCGCCTCCCTGTTCCCAGGAAGCAGAGTTACTTTCAGATAACCTCAGTTGTGGCGTTGCTCTCTTTTTAGTTATTTTTTCTGTTGTTTTCTTCTATTGCGGATTTAGAAGAGGAATAAAATACTCTTACTTTTAATCTGTAATCCACCTAAAATGATATTTGTCAACTTTCAGTTCTAGGTCCTAGTGATCTTTGAACCATCTGGAATAGTTGAGTCTGTATTTCAATCTATATTTTCTTTTGATTATAAATGGAGAGGATTTTTGGTGTTAGATTAGTGTATGTTCTGTGTCTTTGTTGTACACAAATAGTTAACTTTGATGTGAAAAATTGATGTTAGAACAAAGGTTCATTTGGTTCCCATAACTGAATACTAATTTTATGTTTCCAAATTTTAAAAGTAAAATGTTTTCTGTCTCTTTTTCTATAACCTTATAAAATTTTGGCCATCTAAAACTTGTTTTATGATGTAACTCAAGTTTGATGCTGTAACTCAAATTGTGTATTTTTCCTATTGTCTGCTCCTGTACCTCTTCTCCTCCCAGGGTCTTTTTGCATGTGTCCACACAGTGGGAAGAAAACCTGAACTTGACTTGTGAAGTGCTGGGCATTCAAAGCTGTGAATCTTTGCAAAGGATCTTGGGACTGGACCTCTGTGAATTGGCTCTTTCAATTTGTCCACTTAAAAGGCATAATAGATTATGCAGCTGTTTGGGCTTCTGTGGGGTATTACTCCATATTCATGTCTAGTTGCAATTATGTGCATTTTCAGTTTCTTACAAAGACTTCCCTTTGTATTCAAAATAAGTTTGTTGGCTTTATGTTGTTTAAATGTATGAATTTTCTTTGATGAAAAATGCTTGCAAGATTTTTAACTCAGTAAATGAAATTTAAATGAAAAATTCTTATGTAAAGTAACTGAAAGTATATTTTAAGAAGGAGCTACTCTGATTTTTTTAATTTTGAATTTGTTTTTATAAGTCAATTTTTGGTAGAGGTGAATACTCTTTAAATTCGTCATTCAATCAGATAATGATGAATGTCAGAGTAACAGTTAACGGATCAAACTCCTAAAAGCATAAATGGTTCTAATTTAAGCATACAGCAAGTTTTAAAATACAGCCAATTTTGTAATGTACAATGTGACCAAAGATCTTTGTTCAAAAGTCAGAATCTCTTTAGATCTCTGTAGTAAAAATAACATTTAATGTAACTTATATTTTAAGAGGAGGATACCCTTCAGCTCTCCCTTAGGGTTACTATGCCACCTTAGATTAATATCTCAGTAGGATGCAAAATAGTGTCCACTTTTCTTTTAAAGAAACTAAAAAAGAAAATGACTTGAACCATCCTGAAGTTTATACTTGAACATGTTCATTAGTACAAGTTGTCTTCTCCTTTTGTTTTTGCAATGGATAAGCATTAACCTTGTAAAACATGACATCAGACCTGTAAGTGTGGTGACATAGAAATAATATTTGCCTCATTTTTCTTCAGTTTTAAATAGAAATATCAGTCTGATTGATGTCACTGAAAATTTTACTCTATTCTTGTGATATTGTATTTGATATCTTAGAAGTTTTTGCATTCAATATTTTAGTGCTATGTATTTTCGTTTAAGATATAGTTTTATGTTTTAAGTCTTAGAGAAAATACTATTTTGTTCTCATTAGCAAAATTTTTGTGGTGGATTTCTGTTGGTGTTTTAGAATTTTCATACCAAATGTTAACTCTATTGAAAAAGGAATCTTGTCTTTATAAAGCATAACTTCACTCTCAGGCTCTGTAAAAAAAAAAAAAAATCAAATAATTTCGTTTAAAAGCATTGTATTTTAAACGCTTGGTCACTGAACTGCAAATTAACACTTTTGTGAGGTTTTCATTGCTGTTACTTGGTTTATTTATTTTTTTACCTAGACAAAAGAGTAAGCAAATAGTATATGATGGGAAAACTGAAACATTACCTGCTGTTTCTTTAAGAAACCAGCTTATCCAGGGGGTTTTAGTATGTTTAACCTAACCTGCTAGCAAGGAAAAGTTCTTTAAAATAATGGATATTAGCCGTATCCAATCACAATTATCAGTTTCACTAACAGGGAGGAGGTTTTACTCTTCAGCCACTAGAATTGGAGAAGGTGGAGCTTGGTATTCAGGTTTGGTTGCTTTGGAGTACAGCTTCAAGTGAAGTTAATCTGAGGTGAAGCAAACAGAAAATTGTGGAGGTTTTGTTGGTAGGATTTTTGTTCTAATCTTTTAATGATTCTTTATTTTACACTTTTGCTCCTTTGTGCTTCTGTGTATGCTAGCTTTTGTCATTGTTGCTATTTTCTGATGCAAACTGAACATTAAAATTAAGCAGGGAAGCAGAACAAAAGGGCTGTTTGGACAGGAAATAGGTGTTCAGAGAATCAAACTTGACTTTCTTTTATCATTATTTTTAGTTCAGAATTTAAGTGTCATTAAAAAATACTTGCATAAAAATCATCTCCAGTAACAGTCTTTTCTCTCAGATTGGATGTTTGAAGAGTCATTTGTCAGTTTTTATAAATGACATCTTGAGGAGGAGGTCTGTTTATGTCATTTTCCTTAAACTTAAGATGTGAAGTTGCTAAAAGACAGATATATGTGGTAGGTTTAAAGGTGTCCTTTTTAAAGAATTGAAATGCCAACTGTTAATTTTTTTTTTACCCCCTAGCATACATCCCCCCTTTTTAAACTTCAGTGTATTTAAATCTACCAATGTGTTGGCGCTTTTTAGTATGCTCATAATTTTAGTTTTGCTTTTTTAAAAGATCATAGATTCATTTTATATAGAACAAGGTAAAACTTTGTCCTCCTTTCAAACTTCATTTCTTTCAAGGTGGAATAAAGCAATCGACACCCTTTTGAAACAGGAAATGAATGAATTTATATTTTTAAGAAGTATAGATAGGCTGCCAAAACTTAAAAAGTGTCTATAAATCTATTGACATTTTGTAAGAAATAATTTTACTAGGTTTCAGTACCAGAAGTTTCCTTTGGAGGCCCTTGTTTTTATATTGTTGCTCTTTGATCTCATAGAAATTAAGGTATAGGATAATTTGAATAATTGGCCCAAATGCCACCTAAGCATTTCAGTCAGTATACTTATTTATTATGCTGCTTCTTTCAGATCACGCAAAAGGTTTTAAATTAATGCTTTCTGCTCCATCTATTCCATAAGCAATACTATAATAGTAATAAAATCAAGAAAAGTCACCCAAATATCCACAAGATTGTTGAGAGGTGGTCTTCTTTCCCTGTTCTTTTCTGTACCTTACCATATTCTTATATTTTCCCCATGATTGTTAATAAAGACAGTTTTCTATTTTTTATCAAACTGTATCATCTATTATTAAAATAGTTTTCATTTCATTTGCTATAGAATTGTCTTAGGTTAATAGGACCTTAATCTACCTAGTTTTTTGCCTGTTTTACATTTAGATTGTTCCTAATTTTTCACTATTTTAAATGATACTGCTGAATAAACCTCTTTGTGTAAATTTTAAGATATTTTCCTCTATATTCTTTTGGGAAAATCCCCTAGAGTGGGCTTACCTAGATCAAAGGCTATAAACACTTCAGTAGGCAAATTGCTTTTGAAAAAGGTTATTCCAGTTTATATTGCCACCAGAAAAATGTGCTTCAAAATTTCTCTAATGGGTAGCGCCTAAGTGTTCTCATTAAAGTGTGCCTCTGAAGGTGTCTGACTTGTTGATTAGTTTTTGCCTAAACTAATAGGCTGTTTTAAATTCCGTTTTCCAAGATGTAGATGAATCTGAATCCATTTTCTGGACATTAAAATCAGCTGAAGGAAATTGGGAGAATTTTTACCTGCTTAAGTGAGCAATTATATCTTTGTTGGTTGCATTGTATGTGTTGCTATCAGTTAAGTACAGGGCTTGATGTTTTACATTGGAATTGTTGCTCACACAAGTTTTCCTTAGTACATGTTTCTTCTGGTAGCACATATCAGAGGATTTTCTTCTAAGAAAAACATCAGAAACATTTTTAGAGAGGGAGCTGTAATACTTAAGGTTAGTCTGAACAGATATGAATAGCCTTTGTCACTTTGTGCATTTCTGATTTTTTAAGTACAATATAGAAACATAGATCTATGTTATAGGTCTAGGTTTTAAAATATTAGCACTTTTCTAGTGTTTCTTAGTTTTTCAGTTGAAGGTAAGATGGCTTTATATACACATAGTGTGTTACTAGTCCTGTGTTCTTCCCATTTGTCTTTAAGAGCATTCTTTGGCAATAACTACTGCATTGTGTATATGCTTGGCAGCTAGTCTGTTAAATAGAATAGGCTAGGATTGTCAGGATGTGACCTTGTTAACTAATGTTCCAGAATAAACTTAAAAAGTTGTTTTAAAGCAAAATTCTATAAGACATTAAAAAAAATCTAATTTATAAATAGGAGTCAGTGATAATGATAAGTCTTGGGGTTAAGTTCTAATTCACTGGTGGAGCCAGTAGTTAAGCATGTATGTATAATCTTGAACTAAATAGTTCAGCTCATTTTTCAGTTTAAATAATTTACCTTCTGTAAATTTTTGCTGATAAACTTAAATCTTTGGCTTTTTGTATATTTCTGGGGAAGTTTTTTTTCATGGCTGTTGTGTTTGTTGTGGCTTGGGAGTGATTTTTTTTTCCCCAGATATTTTGGTTTTCTTAACATTTGAAATGGAAGAGAAAAACATTAAACCTGATGACTTTTAATTAATGAAGCAGTTGTTGTGAAATACATTTTCTCTGCATTTAAATTTGCTAGGTGTGTCAGGATTTTATACAGATAATCTAAATACTTGATTCATGAGTAGAACAATTGTTTCACCTAAATATTTAAGATTTATGTTGGTGCTTATACATTTGTATCATATTTCCTTTGTTCTGAATTTAAGAAAATGTATTTAATTTTGTTCTTAACCGATTCATCTTATTGCTGCCAGATAGAGATGAAGGTAATTGTAAATATAACAGTTTTAGTGAAAGTCATTTCAAATTTGGCTATAGATTATATTTTAGTGAGTAGGCAAGATAAAGATTTACCTACTTTCCTAGAACTCTGGTAACATTAGAACTTTGGGCTTCCCTGGTGGCTCAGACAGTGGAGAATCTGCCTGCAATGCTTTTGAGAACAGATAATCTTCCATTGTTTCTCTTCTGTACCTCTACTACTGATTTCTGGTCCACAGTTTGAACTAAGGAGTATCCTTTTAGCACATTAGTTTCATTCTGAGTGTAGAGGCCAATTTTCTAGAGGGAGAAGAATCTTTAAATGACCTAATATTGAGACAAGATAACAGTAGCAATAATTCTATTTTATTCTTTTAAAGTGAAGGAAAAAAGTGATCTAGAGGAAGGATATTAAATGCATTCAGTGGCTGTTGTTAGTCTTCATTTAAGGAGAATGCCATTGATTTCTTTTTCTTAATGATAGAGGAAAAGGTTAATGGACAGAAAGTTGGTAAAATGTGAAAGAGCCTTGAAACTGTGGCTTAGTAGTTGCAGTATCTCTTTGTGTAAAAGGGGACTTTATAGTTTTGCAGTGGTTTCCCTTTATGGCTTCTTTATAAAAGTAGGTAAATGTTTTAGGAGTTTTCTTGTTTTTTGTTTTTTAACTTGAAAATGCTTATTTATTAACTGATAATGTATATTAACCTCTTTGGCTGAATCTGATTTTCTGTGTTTTTGTATATCATTAGAAAAAAAAAAGAACTCAAAACATTATGGTTAGTACTGTTTTTGTAGAAGCGAACAGATCTTTCTATCCTTATACCCATTTTTTTCCTCCACAAATAAGCATCTTGGTTACTTCCCCTACTCCCACGTTTTTTGTAGGTACGTGATTTCTTAGCAGAGCTTAGTATGTTGACTACGCCTTACTTCTTGAGACTCCTCCCCTAAGTTTAGTGATGTGCCTGGGCTTCCTTCTGTTTCTGATCTCTATCCTTGCTGTTTCCTCATTACAGCTTTTAAGTATTGGAATTTCATAGGATTCTGACCTTAACACTCTTCTCACTCTATACTTCTTGGATAATCTCCAGTCCCATATCAGTTAACATCTTTATATATTTATAAATTAATGGTTCTGAGATTAGTGTCTTAAATACATATTTTTTGTTTGCACTTAAGACTCCTGTTCACCGAACTCTCCATGAATGTTTCTTCCACACCTGTGTTAAACTCATCAAAGCTAAGTGGCTTATTTTGTCCTCCCCAGCAGTGTCCTTCAAGTCCTTTTCCCCTACTCTCACAATAAATGTACAGTGGTATTACCATCCATGTCAGAACCCAGGTGTCACTCTGAGTCTTCCTTCTCTTCTTCCCCAGTTAGCCACAAATTCCCATTGATTTAAAATCCATAGTAACTCTGGAATCAATCCTTTTTTTCTTCACTGTTTTAGCACACATGACACTTTGGTTTCTTAGATTACTAAAACAGCACCCTGACCAATCTTCACTTTTAGTTTTGGCTCTCTATAATACATTCTTCACTATTCATTCATGTCTATCTCTGCTTAAAATTCTATAGTGATTTCTTATCGCCTTTTGAATTTTTTACTAGTTGATTCTGTCCTAAGGGTTCTCTGAGGTAGTTACCCAATAACCTTAAGAGGGGGAAGTATTGTTACCTTCATTTAACAAGTGAGATGATTTAGAAACACTTCCTATTAATAATTTGTCTAGGGTTGCCTTAGCTTGTGAGTGGCTAGCATACTTTGAACTGAAGTTTGCCATATCAAAGTCCCTTTTAACCACCCAGCCATGTGACTTCCTAGTCTAACCCCTGCTTACTAATGCATCTCCCGGCCCCGGCTCCCTGCCACACACACCATTCTGAGCTATTAGCAGTCCCTCCTTCCAAGACAAACTCAAAACCTGTTGCCTGAGGGAATTCCCTGGTGGTCCAATGGTTAGGACTGTGTACTTCAAGGGCAGGGGGGCATGGGCTCCATCCCTGGTTAGAGAACTAAGAATCTGCATGCATGAGGTTCAGAAGAACAACAACAAGTGCCAGAGCTTAAAGACAAACGTTTCCAAAGACGTATTTCTGACAGTTTTTTGGAACATGCCTAAAAAGATACAGAACATTTTAGCATCCCTAGAATGTAAGAAGATAAAAGATTGAAATATAGGAAAACTTAAGGTAGTTTTCCATGTGTGGTTAGTTTTGAATATCATAGCTGTTGAATTCCTCACATATAATAAAAGCATGAGACCTGGTTGTATAAGAGGAAGATTAGGCAAAGTGTGAACACACTTCATCTGAGTGATTTAAAATGCTAGTAACCTCCTAAAGTAGATGTTAGCCAGAACCTTGTGTTCATTTTTGCATCCAGGTGTATAAAGAATCTACCTGTGAACCCAAGTCATATAAGCTTCTGAGTAAGTTACAGATAGGGAAATAGGCTGCATGTATTCTTTTATACCAAATATTATATCATTAAAAAAGTTAAATACTTCGGCTAATCTTGTCTAGATTAGCTGGACATTCCAGTTTTAGAACATTTCCATCACTCCAAAAAGATTCTCTGAGTGTTTTTAAACAGGTCTCGTTGCCATCCCCAATCCTTGGTAACTAACCAATAGCCTGCTCTCTTCTCTGTAGATGTGTTCTTTCTCAGCATTTGATATAAATGGAATCATTAAATACATGGTCTTTTGGGTTTGGCTTCTTTCACCTAGGTTGTTTTTGTGAGGTGTATCCATGTAGCAGTGTCTGTCATTATTTTGGTCCTTCCCTTTTTTTTTTTTTTGCCTTTTCTTTTTTTCCCTTATTTTCTCCACCATCCGCCCCCTGCTTTTTTAATCTAAGTGGAATCAAACAGTGTTTATCCTTTTGTGTCTGACCCATTTCACTTAGCATAATGTCTTCAAGGTTCATTCATCTAGTAGCATATATGAGAATTTCATTCCTTTTTAAGGCAATCATATTCTATTGTATGTTTATCACATTTTTGTTTTTTTTTATCCATCCATGGCCATTGGGTTGTTTCCACCTTTTGGCTATTGTGTAATGCTGGTATAAACATTGTAAATATCTGTTCTAGGTCTTGATTTCAAATATTTTGGGTGTATACCCAGAAGTGGAATTGCTGGATCATAAGTAATCCTATATTTAAATTTTTGAGGAGCTGCCAAACTTTTCCACAGAGGCTGCACTATTTTACATTCCTATCACCAATGCAGAAGAGTTCCAGTTACTCCACATCCTCAGAAGAATGAACTGATTTTTTGAGAATAGCCATCTTAATGATATGAAGTGGTATCTCATTCTGGTTTTGATTTGCATTTCTTAATGATTAGTGATATTGAGCATCTTTTCATGTGCATATTGGCCATGCTTGGGTATACCTTCTTTGGAAATAATATCTATTCAAGTCCTTTGCCTATTTTTGGATTAAATTGTTCGTTGAGTTGTAGGAGTTCTTTATATATTCTAGATATTAAGTATTTATATCTTTTGCCACATGTTTCCTCCTAGAAGTTTTGTAGTTTTAGCTCTTATGCTTAGATCTTTGATCCATTTTCAGTTAATTTTTGTACGTGGTATAAGGTAAAGGATTCAGCTTCATTATTTTGCATGGATATTCTATTTCCTGGCACCATTTGTTGAAAAGACTGTCCTTTCTCCCACTGAACTGTCTTGGCTTCTGTTCAGTTCAGTCTCTCAGTCACGTCCGACTCTTTGCGACCCCATGTATCGCAGCACGCCAGGCCTCCCTGTCCATCACCAACTCCCGGAGTTCATTCAGACTCACGTCCATCAAGTCCGTGATGCCATCCAGCCATCTCATCCTCTGTCGTCCCCTTCTCCTCCTGCCCCCAATCCCTCCCAGCATCAGAGTCTTTTCCAATGATTCAACTCTTCACATGAGGTGGAGTCTCAGCTTTAGCATCATTCCTTCCAAAGAAATCCCAGGGCTGATCTCCTTCGGAATGGACTGATTGGATCTCCTCGCAGTCCAAGGGACTCTCCAACACCACAGTTCAAAAGCATCATTTCTTCGGCGCTCAGCTTTCTTCACAGTCCAACTTTCACATCCATACATGACCACTGGAAAAACCATAGCCTTGACTAGCTGGACCTTTGTTGGCAAAGTAATGTCTCTGCTTTTGAATATGTTATCTAGGTTGGTTATAACTTTCCTTCCAAGGAGTAAGCGTCTTTTAATTTCATGGCTGCAGTCACCATCTGCAGTGATTTTGGAGCCCCCTAAAATAAAGTCTGACACTGTTTCCACTGTTTCCCCATCTATTTCCGATGAAGTTCCAGGCAAGAATACTGGAGTGGGGTGCTATTGCCTTCTCCAAATGGATTGTTTCCAATTTTCAGCTAATCTGAATAATGCTGCTATGAACATTTATGTGTAAGTTTTTGTGTGACATACATTTTTGTTTCTCTTAAGTAGAAACCTAGAACTGGAATTACTGGGTCATGTGATAATTGCATGTTTAACTTTGTAAGAAATGGTTTAACTGTATTCCTAGGTTTCTGTTGTGTTCTATGTTCCCAGCAGGAATGTGAGTTTTTCTCTTTAACCCTGCCAACACTTGATACAGTAGTAAGTCTTTTTAAATTTAACTGTTCTAGTAGACATGATGGAGAAGGCGATGGCACCCCACTCCAGTACTCTTGCCTGGAAAATCCCATGGACAGAGGAGCCTGGTAGGCTGCAGTCCATGGGGTCGCTTTCACTTTCATGCATTGGAGAAGGAAATGGCAACCCACTCCAGTGTTCTTGCCTGGAGAATCCCAGGGATGGGGCAGCCTGGTGGGCTGCCGTCTATGGGGTCACACAGAATCGGACACGACTGAAGTGACTTAGTAGTAGACATGAAGTGGCATCTCTTTGTGGGGTTAAATTATGTTTCCTAAATGACAAATGTTGAATGCTACCTACTGTTCCTCTGGCTTTAGCCTCCTGTCATTCCAATGCTCACTCCCCTTTTCCCCACCAGACTTAGTCTTAAGCTCTATCAAGACCTCACTCCCAATACTACTTCTTTCTTTTCCTTCGCTTCAGTTCCCTCTTCAGTCATTTTTCTTCCTAGTATTCTTAGCTTCTAGTCTTGGAGAAATTCTACCGTTCATATACGCTGCTTTCAAACCTAAGCCACTGAATGCAACCAGAGAAAGTCACAAAGTTTTTTGTTTTGGTACAACTGTGAGTTTTTCTGTAGCTTTTTACTTGGATTTAGTTGAAACCTTACATAGAAGCTGCATGGACAGTACAAAAAGGTCCCATTCCCTCTTCATAGATTCTCAATTAATTGTTATGCTTTTTCCCATCTGCTTTATCATATTGTCTGTCTCTCTTTCTCTGTGTAAAAATATAGGCATATATATTTTTTCTTTTCTGAATCATTTGAGAGTAAAGCTGGAGACTTACCCTGGCTACATAGCTGCTGCTGCTAAGTCGCTTCATTCGTGTCCGACTCTGTGCGACCCCATAGATGGCAGCCCACCAGGCTCCTCCACCCATGGGATTTTTCAGGCAAGAGTACTGGAGAGGGGTGCCATTGCCTTCTTGGTATTAAGTGATAAAGTGGGGAATTAAATTCAGATCTCTTTTTTTGGTCTCCTTTGTATCTGGCACATATTTGGTGCTCTGAGAATGCTTATTGAATTGACCAATGACTACACCGTATCTGTTAAAATCTATATATATCTAGTCTCCTTTTGGGGTTTTAAAAGCATAGGTGCTTGGGCTTTGAAGCTGGATTCAGATCCTTACAAATAGCTGTGAAAAAAGAGAAGCGAAAAGCAAAGAAAGATACAAGCATCTGAATGCAGAGTTCCAAAGAATAGCAAGGAGAGATAAGAAAGCCTTCCTCAGCGATCAATGCAAAGAAATAGAGGAAAAGAACAGAATGGGAAAGACTAGAGATCNGGGGAAGATATGAGATCTCTTCAAGAAAATTAGAGATACCAAGGGAACATTTCAGGCAAAGATGGGCTCGATAAAGGACAGAAATGGTACAGACCTAACAGAAGCAGAAGATATTAAGAAGACATGGCAAGAATACACAGAAGAACTATACAAAAAAGATCTTCACGACCTGGATAATCACGATGGTGCGATCATTCATCTAGAGCCAGACATCCTGGAATGTGAAGTCAAGTGGGCCTTAGAAAGCATCACTACGAACAAACCTAGTGGAGGTGATGGAATTCCAGTTGAGCTATTTCAAATCCTGAAAGATGATGCTGTGAAAGTGCTGCACTCAATATGCCAGCAAATTTGGAAAACTCAGCAGTGGCCACAGGACTGGAAAAGGTCAGTTTTCATTCCAATCCCAAAAAAAGGCAATGCCACAGAATGCTCAAACTACCACACAACTGCACTCATCTCACATGATAGTAAAGTAATGCTCAAAATTCTCCAAGCCAGGCTTCAGCAATACGTGAACCGTGAACTTCCTGATGTTCAAGCTGGTTTTAGAAAAGGCAGAAGAACCAGAGATCAAACTGCCAACATCCGCTGGATCATGGAAAAAGCAAGAGAATTCCAGAAAAGCATCTATTTCTGCTTTATTGACTATGCCAAAGTCTTTGTGTGGATCACAATAAACTGTGGAAAATTCGGAAGGAAATGGGAATACCAGACCACCTAACCTGCCTCTTGAGAAACCTGTATGCAGGTCAGGAAGCAACAATTAGAACTGGACATGGAACAACGGACTGATTCCGAATAGGAAAAGGATTATGTCAAGGCTGTATATTGTCACCCTGCTTATTTAACTTACATGCAGAGTACATCATGAGAAACGCTGGACTGGAAGAAACACAAGCTGGAATCAAGATTGCCGGGAGAAATATCAGTGACCTCAGATATGCAGATGACACCACCCTAATGGCAGAAAGTGAAGAGGAACTAAAAAGCCTCTTGATGAAAGTGAAAGAGGAGAGAGAAAAAGTTGGCTTAAAGCTCAACATTCAGAAAACGAAGACCATGGCATCTGGTCCCATCACTTCATGGGAAATAGACGGGGAAACAGTGGAAACTGGCAGACTTTATATTTTGGGGCTTCAAAATCACTGCAAATGGTGATTGCAGCCATGAAATTAAAAGACGCTTACTCCTTGGAAGGAAAGTTATGACCAACCTAGATAACATATTGAAAAGCAGAGACATTACTTTGCCGCCGAAGGTCCATCTTGTCAAGGCTATGGTTTTTCCAGTAGTCATGTATGCACGTGAGAGTTGGACTGTGAAGAAGGCTGAGCGCCAAAGAATTGATGGGTTTGAACTATGGTGTTGGAGAAGACTCTTGAGAGTCCCTTGGACTGCAAGGAGATCCAACCAGTCCATTCTGAAGGAGATCAGCCCTGGGATTTCTTTGGAAGGAATCATGCTAAAGCTGAAACTCCAGTACTCTGGCCACCTCCTGCGAAGAGTTGACTCATTGGAAAAGACTCTGATGCTGGGAGGGATTGGGGGCAGGAGAAGGGGATGACAGAGGATGAGATGGCTGGATGGCATCACTGACTCGATGGACGCGAGTCTGAGTGAACTCCGGGAGTTGGTGATGGACAGGGAGGCCTGGCGTGCTGCCATTCATGGGGTCGCAAAGAGTCAGACACGACTGAGTGACTGAACTGAACTGAACTAGCCATTTGACCTGAGCAAGTTCCATAATCTCACTAAGCCTCAGTTCCCTCGTTTCTGAAGTGGAGATGGTAATAATCCTACTTGTAAGGGATATTATTGTGAAGATAGGAGGAGACATTGCAGGTAAAGAATTTATCATGGATCCTCTCATTTCTGTTCTTCTCTTGTCCTACTACTCTGATTTAGCTACAAGCTTCTTTCTCCTGGCCCATGATCTTTTACTGGCAGAGTTGATGAGACATCTAAGTGAATTTCTAGACAGTTGGCAAAGAGAGACCTTTTAGGAGAAAGGCCTGGGCTAGACTTATGTTTTGAAGACATTTGCACAGAGCTGCTACTTAGAGCTTTGAAACTTGAACTTTGTACATAAGGAGACAAATTGCAGATGATGAGATACTGAGATACAGGTCCAGGACTCACACACGTTTGGACATTTCAGTTTTCAAGTATTTTTTTATTGGCTTCTCAACTTTTGAAATATTTCAGAAATACCAACTTTTTGGTGTCCATAAAATGCAGAGTCACATACCTGGAAGTAGTATAGAAATTTCAGGTAGTCTGATATTTCTGCTTATTTCCTGCACCCTTTCCGAAGGTACTTTTTTTTTTTTTCAATAAAATATTCTATCTTGTTAGATCATATATCCTAGGTTTTGATTCAGAAAATAACGGTCATCATAAGTGTGACCCCATTTAACATGGAGGAGGGAGAGAAATCATCAAAGGAATTAATTCCAAAGTAAGATTTGATTAATGTTGTATTGTCTTTTTAGTCAGTAAGATGTCAGACACTATTCATTAGGTGATTGATTTATCAGAGAAGATGGGTAAAGGGAGATGCACCTGAAATCAGAAGAAGTGTAAATGATAATGAGAGAAAATGTAAAAAAATCACAAGAATCTGTGATGACTCTAAATGTTTAATTGCTGATTTGTATATAATTAAACTCCAAGCCATATTTTATCCTTTTAATGATTTGGATAATTTTCTCAGAATAATTATCCCTTTGAAGGAAATGGGTTGCCAGGACCTCTTGTCTGATTTCTTTAACAGAATGAGTTCCATGTAGATAAAAATTTTTAATATTATTCTTTATGGTGCTGTCTTGCCATGAAAATCAGGAGTAAAATATTCTAGAAAAACAGCACAGAACCTTGCTGATTTGTCACCAATATCCTTGGTTTGGTTGTCTCTAATAAGGAGCAGATTCTGGGACTTTTCCTGGTGGTTCAGTGGTTAGGACTCCCACACTTGCACTGCAAGGGGCTAGGGTTCAGTCCCTGCCTGGTTAGGGAACTGAGATCATGCATGCCTTGTGGTACAGCCCAAAACAGAGAAACGGTCCCAATTATAGGTATCTCTTCATACCTCACTCTAACTGTGAGTGTTAGAATTTTACATTCTAGAATTTAAAATTTTACTGTCTGATAACAGTGAGGAAGCTTACTTCTAAAGACCAAATCAATTGCAATGATTACTCAGTTGACATTTTGGCATGGAAGCTGTTTTATATTTTCAGTACCATAATTCTTAAAATGAGAGTCCTGCATAAATTGAGGATGTGTGTTAATAAAGAGAGAACAGTATCATGGCTTGCTGCTGTGTTTGCTTGATTTCACATTTATGGTCCATCTTAAGAGAAAACAGGGGCTTCCCAGGTGGTGCTAGTGGTAAAGAACCTGCCTTTCAATGCCGGAGACATAAGTGACTCTGGTTTGATCCTTGGAGCGGAGGATTCCCTGGAGGAGGAAATGGCAAACCATTCCAGTAGTCTTGCTTGGAGAATCCCATGGACGAGGAGCCTGGCAGGCTACGGTCCATGGAGTCGCGAAGAGTTGGGTACAACTGAAGTGACGTAGCACAAAGACAAAACGAAATGTATATATGAATAACACAGAAACAAATATATTTCATACTAACCAGAAATCTTGCATGTAAATGAGTCTAAAGTGGCTGTCAAGTTTTTTTTTTTAAGCTGGGGGGAAGGAAACTTGAGTGTTCATTAACAGGAAAAAGAATTATTTTGTATTGCAGGTAAAATATTTTTTTCATTACCTGTCATTTGTTAGACCTAGCTCCTTAAATAGTTAGAAGAGATAAAAAGGTATTAAGTAATGTTCAAAGTACATAGGTAGCAAGATAATTGTACCCCAGAGCTTCTGTAAGGTGTTAGCCACAACTGAACATTTTTAAATGATCATAATCCCAGGAGGTGTAATTATTTCATAATTCACATTTTCTTAATTGAAATGTGTGTATTGAATGGACATTCCTTCTTTTCAAGGGAAACCTTTATTGCATAGTTAGTTGGTTTTAGAAGTTTAGAAAAAGCAGGGAAAGAAACCACATGAACCACAGAAGTTATTCTCTGCAAAATACACCTACCTTGGAATAATACTGGCATAATGGCATAATTTGTTCTATGAAATTAGACATTTGTATACCTGTCGCATGTGTATGCTAGGTTGCTTCAGCCGTGTCTGACTCTTTGAGACTGTATGGAGTGTAGCCCACCAAGGCTCCTCTGTCCATGGATTCTCCAAGCAAGCATGCTGGAGTGGGTTGCCGTTTCCTTGTCCAGGGGATCCTTGTGACCCAGGGATTGAACTCATGTCTCCTCTGTCTTCCTGTATTGCAGGTGGATCCTTTACCACTGAGCCACTCACTGGGGAAGCCCCACAGGTCGCATATGTTACCTTTTTTATTTAAAAAACAAAACAGAAAAGCTCGTAAAACCCTTAGTTGTTCATGAGAAACGGACATGTTGAAGGGCTTGCTGTGTCTCTTCCATTAGTACAGGCGGGCAACACTGAGAGTATTCTCAGGTGGTTTGGTTCTCACCCTCTGGAAAGGATTGAGGCAGAGTGTGTGATGCCAGCGTGCTTTTTTCTCTCTAAAATGTTTGTTTTCTCATTGGGGTGCCTGTATCTTTTCAAATTAGTGTTTATATGTGTATATATCCTATATAGAGTGGAGTTGCTGGGTCATAGGATAGTTCTATTTTTAGTTGTTTGAGAAACCGCATGTCTTCCACAATTTACATTCCCATCAACAGTGTATGTATGAGGGTTCCCTTTTCTCCACATCCTCTCCAGCGATTGTTATTTGTGTCCTTTTTGTTTGATGATGGCCATTCCTGTTGACAGGTGTAAGGTGATAATCTCATTGTACTTTTGATTTGTGTTTCCCTGGTGATTAGTTGTATTGAACATTTTTTCGTGTGTCTGTTGGCCATCTGCATTTCCTCTTTGGAAAAATATGTATTCAAATCCTCTGCCCCTTTTTTAATCTGGTTGGTTTTTTTAATGTTGAGTCATATGAACTGTTTATATTATTTGCAAATATTTTCTCCCATTCAGTACTCTGTCTTTTCATTTGGTTGATGGTTATTTTTCCTTTGCTATCCGTAAAAGCTTTTAAGTTGAATTAGGTCCCATTTGTTTATTTTCGCTTTTATTTCCTTTGTCTTAGGGGATGGATTAAAAAAGAATTGCTAAAATTTAGGTCAGAGAGTGTTCTGACTATGAGGAAAACTCAAGACTTTTTAAACTTGCTTATCTCTTGAAATTTTGAGTTATACTTTCCTCGATCTTGGGTTTTCCTGGTGACTCAGAGGTAGAGAATCCACCTGCCAATGCAGGAGATGCAGGTTCAATCCCTGAGTCAGGAAGATCTCTGAAAAAGAAAATGGTAACCCACTCTAACCCACTCCAGTATTCCTTCCTGGAAAGTACCATGGACAGAGGGCCCTGGTGGGCTGCAGTCCATGGAGTTGCAAAGAGTCGGACACATCATGGCGACTAAACAACAAAAACAACAAATCCTCGGTCTTGGTTCTTAAAGCCAGGTTCTTGGGACTTTTAACTTTGCTGGCAGTATTTTGAGGCTAATATTGGAACTAGTTGGACTTCATCCAGCAGATTTGAGACAAATAGGAGCTGTTATAGGGCCCATTGTTGATGAAGTAGATACAATTTCAGCTGAATGCTAAATGGCTTCATAGAGTATGGTGCCTAGCAGTTTATTTTGTGTTTTATAACTGCACATAGAAGAGGAAAGTCTGATCCCTAATAGGAACTTAAAATTATCAAAATGATCTCTATGTATTATTGAAACAAGATCCAATGCAGATCTGTGTGTTAACTTCTAAGTAGTTTTAAAGGTAATATGCTGCTTTTTTTTCTTAATTTAGGGAGACTTGACAATTACTGGTGGTTTTTTCAGCTTTTGAAGTAGTGAAAAGATACACGTAGGATATTTTAATGGTGTGGGAAAGGGACTACTTTGATTTTACTTGAAAGGGAAAGTTGCTCAGTCATGTCCGACTCTTTGCAACCCCATGGACTAATACATAATACAGTCCATGGGGTTCTCCAGGCCGGAATACTAGGGTGGATAGCCTTTCCCTTCTCCAGGGGAATCTTGCCAATGCAGGGATCGAACCCACATCTCCTGCATTGCAGGCAGATTCTTTACCACCTGAGCCACAAGGGAAGCCCTTCAGTTTACTTATGTATAGTAAAAATATCTTTCTTAAATGACCTATCAGTTCAGTTCAGTTGTTCAGTTGTGTCTTACTCTTTGCGACCCCATAAATTGCAGCACGCCAGGCCTCCCTGTCCATCACCATCTCCCGGAGTTCACCCAAACTCATGTCCATCGAGTCGGTGATGCCATCCAGCCATCTCATCCTCTGTCATCCCCTTCTCCTCCTGCCCCCAATCCCTCCCAGCATCAGAGTCTTTTCCATTGAGTCAGCTCTTCGCATGAGGTGGCCAAAGTATTGGAGTTTCAGCTTTAGCATCAGTTCTTCCAAAGAACACCCAGGACTGATCTTCAAAATGGACTGGTTGGATCTCCTTGCAGTCCAAGGGACTCTCATGAGTCTTCTCCAACACCACAGTTCAAAAGCATCAATTCTCTGGCGCTCAGCTTTGTTCACAGTCCAACTCTCACATCCAAACATGACTACTGGAAAAATATAGCCTTGACTAGCTGAACCTTTGTTGGCAAAGTAATGTCTCTGCTTTTGAATATGCTATCTAGGTTGATCATAACTTTCCTTCCAAGGAGTAAGCATCTTTTAATTTCATGGCTGCAAACACCATCTGCAGTGATTTTGGAGCCCAGAAAAATAAAGTCTGACAATGTTTTCTACTGTTTCCTCATCTATCGGCCATGAAGTGATGGGACCAGATGCCATGATCTTAGTTTTCTGAATGTTGAGCTTTAAGCCAACTTTTTCACTCTCCTCTTTCACTTTCATTAAGAGGCTTTTAAGTTCCTCTTCACTTTCTGCCATAAGGGTGGTTTCATCTGCATATCTGAGGTCACTGATATTTCTCCTGGCAATCTTGATTCCAGCTTGTGCTTCTTCCAGCCCAGTGTTTCTCATGATATACTCTGCATAGAAGTTAAATAAGCAGGGTGACAATATACAGCCTTGACGTACTCCTTTTCCTATTCGGAACCAATCTGCTGTTTCATGTCCAGTTCTAACCGTTGCTTCCTGGCCTGCATACAGGTTTCTCCAGAGGCAGGTCAGGTGGTCTGGTATTCCCATCTCTTTCAGAATTTTCCACAGTTTGTTGTGATCCACACAGTCAAAGGCTTTAGCGTAGTCAATAAAGCAGAAATAGATGTTTTCTGGAACTCTCTTGCTTTTTCCATGATCCAGCGGATGTTGGCAGTTTGATCTCTGGTTCTTCTGCCTTTTCTAAAACCAGCTTGAACATCAGGAAGTTCACGGATCACGTATTGCTGAAGCCTGGCTTGGAGAATTTTGAGCATTACTTTACTATCATGTGAGATGAGTGCAGTTGTGTGGTAGTTTGAGCATTCTGTGGCATTGCCTTTTTTTGGGATTGGAATGAAAACTGACCTTTTCCAGTCCTGTGGCCACTGCTGAGTTTTCCAAATTTGCTGGCATATTGAGTGCAGCACTTTCACAGCATCATCTTTCAGGATTTGAAATAGCTCAACTGGAATTCCATCACCTCCACTAATTTTGTTCATAGTGATGCTTTCTAAGGCCCACTTGACTTCACATTCCAGGATGTCTGGCTCTAGGTAAGTGATCACACCATTGTGATTATCTTGGTCTTGAAGATCTTTTTTGTACACATCTTCTGTGTATTCTTGCCATGTCTTCTTAATATCTTCTGCTTCTGTTAGGTCTGTACCATTTCTGTCCTTTATCGAGCCCATCTTTGCCTGAAATGTTCCCTTGGTATCTCTAATTTTCTTGAAGAGATCTCATATCTTCCCCACTCAGTTGTTTTCCTCTATTTCTTTGCATTGATCGCTGAGGAAGGCTTTCTTATCTCTCCTTGCTATTCTTTGGAACTCTGCATTCAGATCCTTATATCTTTCTTTTTCTCCTTTGCTTTTCACTTCTCTTCTTTTCACAGCTATTTGTAAGGCCTCTCTAGACAGCTGTTTTCCTTTTTTGCATTTCTTTTCCATTGGAATGGTCTTGATCCCTGTCTCCTGTACAGTGTCACGAACCTCCATCCATAGTTCATCAGTCACTCTATTAGATCTAGTCCCTTAAATCTATTTCTCACTTCTACTGTGAATTACATTAAATTCTTGAAAAGAATATCATACAAACTAGAAAGTTTTAAACACAGACTTGTCATCTGGCATAGTATTTTTAGATTGTCATAGATTAATCTGCTGGTTGTTTAATGGCTTGGAAAGGGGAAAGGAACTAATTTAAATTGGATTAGTTTGTTCTACACTGTTTAAGCATTCCCAGATTCTAAAAATTAAAGATGGAGATACTGGTAATGTGATTTTTACATGGGTGATTGGATTTCATATAATTGATATATAAGGGTTCAGGGCTTGTTTTTGTGATGTGGGTAAATGCAAGTCAATTGTTAATCCATTATATAAATATTTGAGTGCCTGGAACACCTGTTCTTTGTAGGTGTGCCAAGTACTAGAAATACAGAGGTTAGCAAGATGGCTCCTACTTTGACCACAAAAGTGACTTGTATATTAACATGCTACTCCAAAGCCTTTTTTCATTTCTTTCTATAGCACTCCCTTTCTCTTCAAAGTTGGGACCTGTATAGTACAGAAGAGCTAAGGGAAATATGGCAAATAAAGATAAAGGTTCATGATTTGTCATGTCCTATATTAGGGGTTTGCTGGAAATTCATATGAAGACCATGTTGGTCTGACTTAATAAAGCCTCTGAAGTGAGCTGCATTTTCTGACTCACGTGTATATGTTACAGTCTCCTTGGCAGTGTAGGTTAAGAGTTGATTTAGAAGCAGGTAGGAAAATTTGTTCCCTGTCCTCCAAAATACATACATAGGTATACATACAGATGCCCATGTGCACATCCCATCTTTGAGCTAGAGATTTTAGGTTTAAAATTGGATTAAATTTTTAGGTTTGTGCTGGTCATATTTCATTCACAGTATGAGTTCTGATCCTTTTATTATAACAGTGTTTACCTGCAGCATTTAGGGAACTGGAGTTTTGAATTTAGATCAGAGGAAAAGTTTGTAGAGCTAGCAGGTAGGTTTGATAGGGGAGGGTATTTGACACATGCTACTTGAGAAAAAAGGAGAGAAGGCAGGATTTGGAATAAAATAATTTTGCCTGTTTTATAGTTGGGTAGAATCCATACTAAAAGGGTTGGAGTCCTGGGTGGGGAAAATCCCCTGGAGAAGGAACTGGCTACCCATTCCAGTATTCTCACCTGGGAAATCCCATGGACAGAGGAGCCTGGTGCTCTACAGTCCCTGAGGTCACAAAGAGTCAGGCACAATTTAGCGACTAAGCACCAACAGTTCTACAAGTGCCTGTTCAAGTTCCTTTTTTTAGACAAAGTAGTGTTTGTTGCTATATCAAAGATTAATCTGATATAGAGCTTGCCTGAAAGAAGGCCACGGTTCAGTCACAGTGCTCCTGACTTGGAATTAGCTTAAGTACCAGTGAATATTCTACCAGTTAGGTTGCTCATACCTGACAGAGGGTGTATCCAGATTAGTATAGGAGACTAAAATCCATCTCTTCTTCTTTGTGCTGACGCTTCAGTTTTCCCTCCAGTTACTGCCTTTGTCTCTTTTAGGCTGTGAGCGAGGTGATATGTTTTTCTGTTCCTTTTCGAGATGAACTGTTTGTGAGATATCCCACTTGAGAGACTACTGTTCTGGGCCTCCTGACAAGTAAAACAAACATGGAGTATGGGCATAGGATGCAAAGTCGTGCTCTTAACAGCTCTTGCCGTCTTACAGAGACTGGCTCTTACAGTTAGTGAAAGACAATTGAAGACAAGTTAAAGTGAGGGAGTGTGTTACGCCATTGGAGAGAAAGGAGAACATGAAAACAGTGAAGTGGTATGTCGCTGTCAGGATTTTCTTCCTTCTTGCCTACGTTCCTTTATTTTCCCTTTTTTTTTCCCTCCCCCTTTCCTTTTTTCCTCCCTTTCTTTATTTTGTGGGTTTAGGCCACTGAAATGTTGTATATTATCCATTTACACCCTAGCCTCAGTGATTAACATTCTCTTGTCTTTTCCAGGTGCTCTGTAGTCATTGTGGCGTTGTCCGCTTATTGTGGGCAGTGCAGGATTTGCTTGGGTGGGACGTTCGTCTTATTAACGGTATTTCTTTTGTAGGTTACTGATCACTGATTATCTCTTGGCTTTGGTAATGCTTTGCTACCTGGCATACCCAGAAATTAACTTAATGTGGAGTTTTTAGCAAGGACACACCCACTACTGCATATCCAATTGAAGAATAGCTGTCTTTCTTGGAGAAGTTTGTCTGTTTAACTGCATAGAGTAATAGGGTTGAGAAGAGGCAGACATTCACTTAATCTTTTTTTAAATGAGAGCACTGCTTCTTATAATTGATTAAAATGGATAGTCACAAATCAGTTTAGACTGCTGTTGGGTTGGATTTGAGTGTACAGAGATGGCTATAGGAAATGATGGTTCTCTTGTTGTTCAGTATCTGGTTGAACTCCTTGAGAACATCAGGTGCAAATCTTTATTTTTCTCAGGTTTAATTTTGAAATTATAGAAAATTGCATTAATAATACAAATAGTTCCCATCTATCCCCTGGCAAGATTCACTTA
Source organism: Redunca redunca (assembly GCA_006410935.1). NCBI lineage: Eukaryota > Metazoa > Chordata > Mammalia > Artiodactyla > Bovidae > Redunca > Redunca redunca. Next base: position 827,953 of record SJYQ01001610.1, on the reverse strand, counting down.
TTGTTAACATTTTGCTACATTTGGGCTATCATTTTATTTTTTTCTGAACTTTTTGAGAAGTTGCATGCATCCTGTCCCTTTACCATGTAGTATTTAAAGACGTGTATTATCTAAGAACAGCATTCTTATAGTTTCAAGGACATTCCAGTTATCAAGGAAATTGATAGGGTACTCTTCTCTAACACACAGCCCACATTCAGGTATCTCTAGTTTCCTCAGTAACGTTCTTTAATAATTTTTTTCCAGTCTAGGATCCAATCTTCAATCATTTATTGACTTGTCATGTCTCTAGTTTCCTTTAATCAGAACCCTATCCTTAGCCTTTCTTTGTCTTTTGTGACACTGACACTTCTGAAGAGTGACAGACCATTTATTTACGGAATCTCCCTCGATTGGGGTCTGTCTCGTGTCCTTGTGATTGAATGTAGGAGGTGAGCAGGAATGCTGAGTTTACTGCGTGTGATTCTCAGGGACTCTCATCAGGAGGAGTGTGTTCACTTGTACTCTTTGCAGTGATACCAGCTTTGATTTTGCCATTAGTGTGGGAAAGTTACTGTTTTCCTTTCTCCAGTAAGCAATTTCTGGGGAGATACTTTGAGATTTAATATATGCTCTTCATCATCAAACTTTCATCCTCAAAAATTTTAACATTCTTTGGCAGTTTTGCCAGAATCTATCGTTAGTAAGGTGGTTGAAGTTCAAATATTTGATTGCACAAACCCAGTAGTTTAGGAGGGAGTCTGTTCCAGCTGTTGGGTTCCTTGGCTTTATAAAGTATTTTGTGTTGAACTGGATTTTCTCTTCTGAGATTTTGATACATTATTTCAAATTTTGTACTTTTATGCCACTTGTGAGATAAGCCCACTGTTTTCTTGTTTGTAACAGCCCCTCAGAATGCATTCCACTTTTGTCTTTTCTCAGTTACTACTCCCATTTCTAACGGTTGTTTCTTGTGAGAGAGAGCTTTCCTGAATTTATAACCGTACTACTCTTCGTTTCCTGCTAACATTCATAGATCTAGCACCAAATCCAGATACCAGTTCCAGATATGGTTTATGTCAGTTCCAGATATGGTTTATTCAATACAGTAGATTGCTGTTGCTTATAATCTAGCTTGAGCACGAGGCTTTGGAGTCAGATAAATCTGGATTCAAGTCCTGTCTCTGCCACTTACTAGCTCTGTCCTCTTCAGCAAGTTCGTAACGTCTCTGAACTTCAGTTCCATAATATGAAAAGAGTTGGTAATAATTGCAGCTACCTTTTAGGGGGGAATGAGGATTAAGTGTGCATGTAAAATTATGAGAATGGTGTCTGTTGCACTGTAATCACTCATCAAATGTTTATTGTTATTATATAGAAAGGATGCTTCTATTTTTACACCCAAGATTGGTGCAATTTATTTTTAGCTGTTGTTTTTTATTGTAGGCTCATTTAAATCTGTGGTGAAAATGAGAAAGTTTTAACAAGTGCTACTGAAGCACAGTTAGACTCTTGAATAAATATTTTAACTTATGTGAATATTATTCTATCAGTGACAACTTTGATAAAGTTTAGAGTCATTTCTTAAATTATTTATATGTCCATTGTAAGTAGATTATAAAGAAACAAACATTTGAGTTATTTTGACTGAATTGTAAAACCTTTAGCCTTTTAGTGCATAGCAAATACAGTTTTTCAGCATTAAATAATATTTAAAAAAATTAGCCAGTGAATTTTGAGTGTTTGTATGCTATTTCTTATGACACTTTAAAACCATGTTGTTAATATAAATAGTAAATTTACTTTGTGAGATCCTAAAACTTTTCCTAAAATGTACTATGGAAACTGAGTTTATTAATACACACATATTAGGGGAACATAGTTATCCAGGTATTTTAGGACATATTGATTGAATGCAATTTTATTTTCCAGATAAGCTGTCTAGAACACTTGGGAGAACCTGTTTCAATAACGATACTATAGGAATTTGAGTCTGTGGGGAAATGTGCTGTAACCCTTCATTGTAATGTTAGAAGTATAGCTCCTCTTTCTGTCCCAACAGAACCAAGAGTCTTATTCTCCTTAGTCAGAGGGACCCCAGGGATATTCTTGGTACACTAAGGGCACCCCATTGACTGTCTCTTTATAAAAAAAAGTTCTTTCATTGGTGGTTATTTATGCTAAAGAAATATGGTAAACTTTAGGAAAAAAAGAAAGACCTAGTTTTGCTTACTTTGGGTATAAATGATTATAAAAGGTAGAAAAATCTATATGTTACAGTTACATATTGTTCTGTTACATACATTGGTGTCAGATACCAAGTGAGATGTTATTCTTAATTTTACGTTGCAACCCTTTTTATGTAGCTGTAAGAGTGAAAGCACCTCTTAAACTTTTAGACAATTAAAGTGTGCATAGTGAATTTGAACTGTCTCAACTCTCTTTCATGTTAAATGTGTTACAGGAATGAATCTGAAGTCTGCTGCAATAAAACACTGAAGGCTTTAAAATGTTTTCTTGCATAAAACTCAAACTTTAAGTAGCTGCTTATGAGGATAGGGAAGGGAGGAAGCTAATGTCTGTCTCAAGATACAGGACAGCTGTTTGCTCATCAACCTCAACTGTGTGAGTAGACTTAAGCCTGTAACACTGTGTACTTAGGCATAATAATAACTTAAAGTTTTTAAATCTAAAGTACTTAAAGATACACTTAAGTCAGCATGATGAGGTATTTTTTAGGGTCTATTTTTTTCTGGTGGGTAGAATGTTGAGGGTGGAGTGGGTGATAGGTTTTTATTTATAAAGTATTTTTGAGAATAAAACTTAACAACTAAGTATCGTTAGTGACCATGAATCTTTTTTCATTATTCCATTATTATGAAGCAAAAGAAGAAAATTCTGTAGATCACTCTCTTTTATAGTTGATTTCATCCTTTAAAAATTGATATTTTAATCAATCATAAAATGTATTTTGGAAGTATGATAGATATTAATATAGAAAATAGCTCTTGGAAATAATTTAATAACTTAAATTATAATTAATAATTTTTATAATAGCTGTGTTTAATCAGAGTATGTACTTCAAAATAAAGGAACTGTAGTTTACTGAATGCAGTTAGAAGTCTTTTACACTTGCCAACTTTATTTTTAACATTGCCTTAATATAAATACCTGTGGAAAGAAGATTCTCCTTTTTCTCTTGCTAAAGCTATGAAGGCAGTGGCACCCCACTCCAGTACTCTTGCCTGGAAAATCCCATGGACAGAGGAGCCTGGTGGGCTGCAGTCCATGGGGTCGCTAAGAGACGGACATGACTGAGCAACTTCACTTTCAAAGCTATCACCTTAAGCATCATTTTGGGATAGAGGGGTCTGATTTTTTTTTTCTACTTTCTTTTTTGTTTTGGTTTTGGTTTTTTTCCTCCTCCTTCATGGATTTAGGAGTAAGATTCTTAATTGAATGTTTCCTGCAGTAGAGAAATGCATGGTTTTATAGAAAAGATAATGAAAATATAAGACATTTCCATGAGCAGTGTGATGAACGTGTAGGTTAAGATTTATCAAATCTTATTAACTATTTAGGGAAGTATGAAATAAAAGAAATGCTGTGTGCAGTAAGATGAGCTTACTTTCTCTTTCACAGAATATGTTGACTGAAGGAAAATAAAAATTGACTGATTTTAGAATCAGTGAGTGAGGAGGCTCTTAGAAAGCATAATGAAGAACATGTAGTGAATATGGATATTCTTATGAAAGTAGTCAAAGGGTACATGCCAGAAATTAGAGGAATATGGGTACATTCAAAAGTAGTTAAAAAACTTGAAGTTTCAGTCTGGTCAATTTTTCTTGTTTTCTGGGCTGGTCAGTAAATGGACAGTACTGTATGAATCCCCAGGGGTTACCTTAGTACTAATTTTTCAGTAGCTCTAAAGAAATCATGTTTAATGATGACAAGTCTCACTTTAGTGAGGTTTTAAGGTCTATAATATGAGGTTTAAATCCAGCTTACAGTCATTTGGTATTTCCCCTGTAAAGGGTGAGTTTAATTTGGTACTATTTTGTGCAGTGCTCTAGCACTCTATGCTCTTCTCTTTAGTGTTTCTTTATTGTCGAATAAAGAAAATGTAGGTAAAGGAAGCCTTTAGTACATGCTTAGTGAAAGTTTGATTTATTTATTTTTTTATTGAAGGATAATTGCTTTACAGAATTTTGTTGTTTTCTGTCAAACCTCAACATGAATCAGCCATAGGCGAAAGTTTGAGTTTTAAAGATGAAATTAGGCAGAAAGGACACACAATAGGAAACGAGAAGCTTGTATATAACTATGGAGGGTTTGGGGGAGACTATGCCAGTCCTGTTTCCATTTCTCCTTCTGTCGCAGTGAGATGATTCTTTGTGACTGTGTTATTCTTCTGCAGTGAGGTGATTCTTTGTGTCTGTGTTATTCTTCTGCTGAGCAGGTAGAGCAGAGTGCTGAGAAGCTAATTAAGTTTCCTGGGCTAGGACGTGCTTGCAGGAGAGTGTGAGCACCATTCGTAAACTCTGCTTCTGCTCTATCCCTCGCCTGCCCCATCTTAGCATACCACATAGGCTTCTTGTTGATCTTGCACTCACTTCTGTGACAGAGTTTTGCCTAGGTAATATGTACATCTTAACTTCTTATGTTGTTGTGTCTTGCAATATTCAGTAACATGGAGTTCCTGAGTTACACTGAAAGCCATGTAACATGCATGGTTAAGGGCCCAGGGTGTACAGTCAGGCTGCCTGATATAGATCCTAACATGATAGTGAACAGATGACTTAAACCTTTCTGTGACTCACTTTTCTAATCTGTAAAATAGATACAGTAATAATTTGTTACCTGATATGGGGTATTGTGAGGTTTAAGTGAGTCATTGATACTTGCAAATTATTGCTTTTATTATTAATCTTTTGTTTCTTCTTTGAGAAGACTAATAGTAAGTGGCCTATTCCAAGTCCTTAAAGTAATCAATTGTAAGGCTTTAGGATCTAGAATTGGAAACTCAAAAAGGAGGGTATTTTCAGTTGGGTATCATGGAAGATCCCTCTTGACCAGTAGCATAGAGAACCTTACTCTCTTGCCTTCTGTTCTCATTCTGCTGTATTAGCTAGCCAGGTTTCAGTTTTCAATAGACATGTGGCTAAGTGTATTGGACAGTGAGTGCTGTTCTAGATGGTTGGATTTGAATCTGTAATATATTTACTTTAAACATGGCATATCGATGACATGCAGCTGTATTTGTCTAGAACATGAAACATTGGTCTTGGCGTTAGATGTAACTCCACACAAGAGGAAGAAAGGAAGGAAAAATACTTACTGAAGAATATTGGTTAAAGTTAGGGATATTTTCTCTGAGTTTTAGGTCAAGTGATTTTTAGGCACATCAGCAAAGTCAGTATCAGTTCAGTCACTCAGTTGTGTCTGACTCTGCGACCCATGTACTGCAGCACACCAGGCTTCCCTGTCCATAATCAGCTCCTGGAGCTTGCTCAAACTCATGTCCATTGAGTCGGTGATGCCATCCTACCATCTCATCCTCTGTTATCCCTTTCGTTTCCTGCCTTCAGTCTTTCCCAGTATGAGTCTTTTCCAGTGAATCAGTTCTTGGCATCAGGTGGCCAAAGTACTGGAGCTTCAGCATCAGTGCTTACAATGAATATTCAGGACTGATTTCCTTTAGGATGGACTGGTTGGATCTCCTTGCAGTCCAAGGGACTCTCAAGAGTCTTCTCCAACACCACAGTTCAAAAGCATCAATTCTTTGGCACTCAGCTTTCTTTATGGTCCAGCTGTCACATCCATACATGACTACTGGAAAAATCGTAGCTTTGACTATAGTCATTATAGTGACTTTTTAAAATAAAGGCATGGATGGATGAGCTAAGCAGTGTTGAAGGTCTTGAATTCTGTCAGTAGAGATTGCTTCTTGGATTAAAGTGAGCTACTTTTTACATTTAATGCTGGAAGAGTGCTTTCTAATCTAGAAGCACCTTTGAAAGCTTGGCAGTGTAATGGATGGCAAACTTATGTCTTTCAGGAAAGACTCAGTACCAGTGTTTTATTATAAGAGAATCTTCCTCTGTTGGAGATGGTCCTTCTAAAACCTTAAAGTAGTCTGGAGTCAGCACTGGTCATCACTCACTGTGTGTGTAGAACTGTAGTGTGTGTGTGTTTCTGCTTCTTCTAATAGCAAGAAGTAGAAACGTGGTTTTATGTTCTGTAAAATCTTGCTGTTTTCTGGAATCTAATCAGGGGCCAGAACACATTGGAACAGATACCCATTCTAACTGAAAAAGGGAAATGGGGAGATTATTTTAAAAGAGATGTGAAAATCTGAGGAATTGGCAAGAGGTTTACAGCTTTGGTGCCTTTTTCTGTGTTAGGTGTTCTTCCTCTTCTCCACCACCTTTTCAGATTGGGTCATTGGGTCAGGTTTTCACCCCTTTCTACTTAAGTTTTCTGGAAATATCCTATGGTACCAGTGGGGCAATTAGAGTTAAGACCTGTAGGTTGTACATATTGTATTAAAAGGGAATTGAAGGAGTCAGTTGGCATGCCTAACTTCAGTTTCTTTAACTGATTAAAAAGAAGAGAGGAACTCTATGAAAGTAGAGTGTTTTGGGTGCATTTTATAGTTTTGTGGCTCATAGGGATTTTTGAAATTAAGTGACATCTGTGTATATACATGAAAGTCACACATCCGTATTCCTGTCCTAACACTTGCACTGATCCTTAGAAGCAGAGCTGTCTGTCTGAACTTTCATCTTTTATGGTACCTCGAAGAGCAGTAGGCAGCACAAGTATATAAGCAGGGCACCTTAAATGAAGAACTGGGATAAAGGAAAGAAAAATCTACCTATAGTCATTTAATTTTGCTGTATTTTTTTTGATCACCCTCTAAATTGCATAGTTTTGAAGGTGTGTTTTCATCTGTCATATCTGAGTGCCTCTTGTGTACCCACCATTGCTCTGGAACAGAAATTGGCAAACTGAAGCCCATTACCACCTCTTTTTGTTAATAAAAGTTTTATTGGAACACAGCTGTGCCCATTTATTTAGTCGTTTGGAGAAGAAAAGTAAATGAAAACACATAAATATGAGAACCAGTGGGGAAATTTGAGTGGGTTCCCTATTTTGCAAAAAAAAAAAAAAAAGGATATTGAATTGTTTTGTGCAGATAATGACTATGTCAAATTCTTTAAGATATGCAATATGGAACCTGCATAAAATTGAGAATATAAAATTGACTACAACTTTCATTATAAAATAACAACATGGTGTGCTAGCTTAAGCACATTGCTAAATGAAGCCCTCTCTGAGTGAACTGAATTAGAAAAAAATATCCCGAAGCTCAAGGGCGTGAGGCTAAGCATCTTTGTTCAGGGCACAAACTGTATAAACATGTAGTGGTCCTTGCTGGCAAACCTAGATCCTGTCTCAAACAGCAAATTCAGTTTCTTTAGAAGGAGCCTATTGCTGCCTATTTGCTTTGGTGTAAATGCTTGGTTACTGCAGGTACAAGGCTGCTACTTTGCAACACAGTTTCATTCACGCATTCAGCAAACTGAATATCTACCATGTGCCAAGCATTTTTGTAAGTTATCGGTGGACAAAATGGACAGAATCGCTGCTGTTATAGAGGTAACATTTTAGTAGAGGGAAGATAGACGAAATAAGTGTAATCTAATAGTAAAGATTAAGATAAGGGCACTGAAGAAAAATAAAACTGGATAGGGTAATAAAGGATGCTGGTGGTTATTTCAAATAGGGGAATGAGGGAAACCCTCCTTCAGAAGATGACAGGTGAGCAAAGACCTGAAGTAGATGAGGAACTCCTGTCCTCCTAGTGACTTCTGGAGGGTAGAAGTTTGTAGCAGTTACAAAGGCCTTAAGACCGGAGCATACCTGGCAGTGTATGTGATCCGGAGGAGTGGGAGAGGAGGTCAGGTAATGGGGGAACAGATGATAAAGTGCCTTTATGTCGGTAGGGAGTTTGGCTTTTACTTGGTCAACTGGAGGATTTTGAGCAAGCATGCAGTGTGCTTTGTTTTAGATTTAACATGATCACTGGCTGCTGTGTTGAAAATACACCACAGGAAGGTAGTAAGAGAAGCAGGGAAGACAGATGTATCAATAACTGTATTGGTTATCAATAGCCGTATAGCACATTACCCCAAAACTTAATGGCTTAAAAAAACGTTTATTGTCTCGCATGGTTTCTGTGAAGAATAGAGAAGCGGCTTAGCTGTGTAATTTTGACTCAGGGTCTCTCATGAGGTTGCAGCTCAGATGTCAGCAGAGGTTGCAGTCATCTGAAGACTTCCCCAGGACTGAAGGGTCTGCTTCCAGATTCACTCACATGCCTCGTGGCCTGAGGCCTCAGTGACTGAGCAGGTGGGGCCCTCCCTACAGCATCGTAGGGCCTTCCCCAGAGTGAGCAATCCACAAGAGAGAGCAGGGCAGCAGCCACAGCGTGCGGCGTCTGTCGTGACTAGACTCAGATACAGACCATCACGTGCACAGCATTCTGTTATCCAGACCAACACCTAGAAAATGCGGGTGGGGACTACCAAGGGCCTGAATGCCAGGAATCCTGGGGCTCTCTGGGGGTCGCCTTGGAGGCTGGCACCTGGTTTACATGGTACTGTCTCAGTGTCATCACAGAGCAAAGCCTGCCTCTCTCCCAAGCAGTACCAGTAAAATCCAGGGAGGAGTGACTGAGTCATAGGCCAGACTCGGATCACATGCCCTCCCCTGAGACAGGTCTGGCTCTGAGGAGGCAGGGTTAGACCTATCTCAGCAAGTGGGAGAGAGGTTCTGCTATCTGAAAGGGTAAGGAGGAAATGTACCAGGCAGACAGAAACTGTCAGTTCAGGAATATGATATCTTCATGTCCAGCTATTGAATGCTTTTATAATTATTAAGACACCAGCGTGCAGCTGGTGTTATTTATAGCCTTGGTGAATAGAAAGCAGTGTGCTAAATAGAGGACAGTTTGTACCAAGAGCATTGCTGCCATTTTTCCCATCATAGCTACAACTCTCTGTGTAAACTATACCTGCTGTTAAAGATTTGTGTGAAATATTGCCTTTCATAGTGTTTTCCCCTTATTGGGTGATGAACATATACTTAATTAAGAGATGAAGCTTAGGGAACAAATAATACTTGAAATTTACATTGTCTGGATTAGAGAGAGTCCCACAGTTAGTAGGACCTCTGCCCCTGGGAGTCCCAGGCCCACCTATACTCCCCACATTCTCTCTGGTGATGATTACATTAACATCATTTGCTTATTTAATCCAGGAGTTGGCAGACTTTTCATTCGTCACCTATTTTTGTTCAGCACATGACCCAAGATTGGCTTTTGTATATTTAAGTGGTGAAGGTAAAAATCAAAAGGGACATTTTATAATGTGAAAATTCTAGGAAATTCAAATTTTGGTGGTCATTAAGTACAGTCTATTGGAACATTGTCGGTGGCTGCTTTGATGTGACAACAGTGAATTGAATAATTATAACAGAGGTTGCATGGCCTTGAAATCTAAAATATTTTACTGTTTGGTCATTTACAGAAAGCTTGCTGGACCCTGATTTACACATTTTTGGGTGCAGCAGAGTAGAGTCATCTAAGGTGGGAATGCCAGTCAATTTTCCTGAAGCCTGTCTTCTTCACCTGGAAGAACCATAGTGGCCTCAATTTGTGAGACCTGTTGTGCTGGTCAGTGAAAACTTCTTTATGTCAATAACCAGGGAAGTGAGGTTTGAGTATACTAGAATTGGCTCAGAGGTCTCTTATCCTTGTATAATTTAGTATGTTGAAACTGATGGATTAATTATTTGCCGGGAAGGAATATCTGGTATCCCCCAGGATGTCATCCTCGTGTTAGCTGGACTCGAGCCATTTTGTCCTTCAGCCCACACGGTGACAGGAAAGACAAGCTAACATAGGGACCTAGGAACTCCTGTTCAGAGACAGAGCTTCAGGGCACCCTCAGTATAGTAGGAACCCTAACTCAGTGAACAGGGTAACTAGACTATCAGAGTGAACAGCATCATCATCACCACATCTTCTACTCTTTCATCTGTTCGCTTTATGAATGCCCCTAGGTTTTCTATAACCTTTGCAGAGGTTCTTGACCCCCAGAACATATGTTTCTTGCCTATATGATAGCTGATGAAGCCAAATGCTGAGAACTCTGGGAAATTACTGTATGCTACCAGGAGGAGACATTAATCTCAAACACCTGTGACAGAGTGGGTATTCTTCTTTTGATCAATTTTTATTAATAAAACAAATTATAGAAGAATGTTCTACTTTGCTCTTTTCTGAGATCTCCATTTGGTAAAATTGCAGAGAATTAACCAGTTTTGAGTGGTAAAGGCCAGGGGCAGAGGGAAAGCTTCTCTTTATCACTTTGTGCCTGTAGTATTAGTTTGAAGTTTAGTAGGCATTCTTATGTAACTCAGCATGTATATTTCTTTCTTCTCCTGAAGTAAATAGTAATGATTCCAAGTTTAAAAGGTTGTCGGTGTTAACCTAAGAGTTAAAACTCTGATGCTTATGAACCAGGTAACTGAAAGTGAAGGTAGCCTTGAGTTGGAGAGTATAGGCTCTCTCTGAGAAGGATCCCAGCTGATAGGTTTAATTTTGGGAACATCAGTCTACTGTTGTCAGGTTTTGCTCTTTTCAAGAGGAGCTGAAAATCTGGGATTTTTTGTTTGACATTTCCCTAACTTTTGAAAGTTAACTAATTTTTAAAAATTAGTATGTGCTAGCTAACCAAACATGCCTGTGGGTCAGATTTCACTTGTTTGCCAGTTCACAGCTTCTGTATTTAACTCGTCATTTATATTAGGCAAAAAGGGAATTTAAAAAGGAAACCGTTTACCTGGGAAATGACTTGTATACCTATAAAGCATTTGAGTAATAGGTGAGCTTAAGTGCCCCCAAAAGGTGGTACAGAGTGTGTCTGTTGGAATTGAAAACAGAGGAGGATCGAGGTAGACAGAAACGAAACCAGAAGAGGTCGAATTTAAGCTGATTCCTGAATAGGATTGTTGTAGGCAAAGTGAAGCGGACAGCATTTATGAAGGAAGGAGCAGTATGAGTTAGGTTTTTGTTTCCAGCAATGAGCATGATTTGTTTCAAACAGATGGGAGCAAAGGACCCTCTACTTTTAGGCAGAGCAGAGATAAAGCAGTTACTGAGTTTCTACTGTGTGCCAGGCACTCTATGGATGCCTTCTGTATACATTGTATTACTTAATCTAGTTATATAAATATGAACACCCTTTTAAGGAGTTGAAACCTAGGGAAGTTTAGTAACATGTTCAAGCTCTTATAGGCAATAAAAAACGGCAAAGCTGAGCTCTGACCCCAAGCCTATTCACTTTGCACTCGGCATTTACTTTGCAGGGAAATTGGACTGGTTACGGTAAATTATGTAGAGCTCAGAATCCCACGTCTAGTACTCCTTCCTGGGGCAAATATAGAGTAACTAAATGAAGAAATAGGATGAAAACTTGGTGTTCTAGGAGAATTTAAGTAAGTGCATTTTGAGGAGAGGCAGTAAAACAGAAGGAGAAATACTATTAAAATAACCCAGGTATGAAATGATGAGAATCAGAATTGGGATGCAAAAGAGCATGAGATACTTCCAAATGAAAATTATTGGAACTTGGTGACTGAACTCTAGGGAATGAAGCAGAGTGAAATAGGTTTGACGTGTATTTGCAGTTATAATTGAGTCAATGTTGCATTCATTCATTGCTGTTCTTTTGTCAGAATTTTAATAATTAGTAATGAACTTTCTTTGTAGTCTTAAAAGTATTTGATCTTGAATTTTGTATGCTAATAAAAATTTCTTAGGTTAAAAGACATAAAGGAAAAAAGCTTCTCAAGAACTTAGTTAAGCTAATTAAAGCTGCATAATGAAAAAATTTAAAAAGCTGCATATTCAACCTTAAAGTTGAGTAAATGAATGAAATTTTAAATTAATGAAAAGAAGAAGAATTCATGAATGTTCACAAATTTGTAGGTTTGGCAGGACAGGATGGACTTTGAAAGTCATTCTCTTTTAATTTTGTTTTTGACTTTTTAAGAAAAGGACATTAACCTCAAAGCTTACAGATATGTGGCCTTGGGCAAGTTACTAACTTTCTTTGAATATCAGTTTTCTCATTTAAAATGGGGATATCACTAATACTGACATCATAGGGTTCTGGAGAGAATTAAGTGATATAAGTAAAACAATAAAAGTGGTTTGTGGCCCATCGTAAGCTCTGAGTAACTAAGTATCTGAGGAAGGTAAAGAGGACAGTCAGGTGTGGGTTTGATTATGAATGTTATTAAGAGTCAAATCACATTTTCTGAATTCTCTTTTAAATCGTACTTTTTTTTTTCAATTCCACCGTGCTGATCCATTTTTCTTTGGCGATCTCAGTCTTTACCTTCTGGGATTTGTGGTTCTATAATCCCACAATACCTAGAGCAATCAAGGAATTGTTCTGCTTTCTCCTTTTCTTTGCTGTTTTCCTTCCTGAATGCCAGGTTCGTGGGCCCTTCATAGTTACCTACCAAAAAGGTACTGGAGCATGGGGACACCAGACTTTTAGTTTCTCCAGAGCCACCCCATCTTTGCCACTACACATAAAGATAAACTAGGACACCCTTTTATGGCTCTTGGTCTTTTTTTTTTAATCTTCATGGAAAGTTACATTTTGTGGCCTAACCATGAATAAATAAAACTGATTTTTTTCCTTTTATTTCTCTCTTCTTTTCCTGTGAAATCCTTTGTGCTTTTTATCTGCCATGATAATAGTTGTTTTTGAAAGCTTTTGACTTAAAAAATTACTGCTAATTTGCTACTGTGCAGGGTATTTTGGCTTGGGGAAATTGTTAACGTTTTGAATTTTAGTCTTACTGTTCAAAAGCAGAGGTTGTGATACAAAAAGCTTCATGGTTGTGTTGTACTTCTTACCTGTGACTCTCTGCTTGAGTTTTTATAGAAATAAGATAGTTCTCTTTTCTGGATGCTTGTAATTGCCAGTATATACTGAAAAATTTGTCAGTACTGGTAGGGAAAGTTTTTAATTCTTACATAATTTTAATGTCATTAATATGCAGTATAGAATAGTTGGTGATTTAGAACAGTGTTTCTTGGGAATTCCCTGGCACTGCCTGGGCCCAGGTTCGATCTGTGGTTAGGGAACTAAGATCCAGCAAGCTGTGAAAATAAATAAGAACACTGTGTCTCAATCTTCTTCCTTTATTGTCCCCCACCCCACTCCCAGGAGTCTTTTGAAACAGTTTTTTCCTTATTGGCTTCCTACCTCCATAAAATTTTAATTCCACAGATGTAGTTATCTATGTATGTATTATATGTACATCTGTTTTATACATGTAGAGTAAGGGGGTTTTGTAGTCCCATCTCCAGGGTCGGAGTCTGTCTTCTTGAGCTGGTGCTGCTTGCCGTGCTGGTTACAGCAGCAAGTTCTCAGAATTTTGGGTTTCAGGACTTTTGAGTTTTCAAAAGTTATTGAGTACGTTGAAGACCTTTAGCCTGTGTCTGTCATATCTTGTGAAAATTTTATCATATTACAAATTAAAGTGAGACAATCACAAATATTTATTAGTTATTTATTTAAAAGTTATTGTGAAGAGTAACTCCCCCTTCAAAGGATTCAGTAAGAAAAATGACATTGTTATGCATTTTTGCAAGTTCTTTAAGGTCTGGCTTAGAACAAACAGCTGGATTCTCATGGTTGCCTCTGTATTCAGTCTGTTGGTTCATGAGGTCAAAGTCGGACATGACTTCAGCAACTGAACTGAACAATGTTTTTTAAAAAAAAGGTGGTGTCATACAGATATGTAGTTGGAAAAGGAAGGAGTATTTTGATAACCTTTTCAGATAGTAGATGTCTCTCTTTGATATTACACCAAAATGTGACAATTTGTAGTTTCTTAAAGGGATAAGTTACCGTGTAGAATCTCATACTGTGTAAAAATGTTTTGTCCTGTTACTCTGAAACCCGTGGGTCTGTCTTTCCTTCTGAGTGAGTGTTTTATTCATGAATAATTTTGTACCGTAGTACTCTGGTCATTTAGAAAATATTGGTTTCCTGGCTTATGCAGATCTCCCAAATGTTGATAATAGAACCACTACTCATATGTCATTAATATCACTACTAATCAGCTTCCCTGGTGGCTCAGATGGTAAAGAATGCCTGCAGTGCAGGAGACACGGGCTTGATTCTTGGGTTGGGAAGATCCCCTGGAGAAGGAAGGCAACCCATTCCAGTATTCTTGCCTGGAGAATCCCACGGACAGAGGAGCCTGGTGGGCTACAGCCCATGGGGTCACAGAGACTCGGACATGGCTGAGCGACTACACTTGCACTTTTTTCACTAATTTCAGAGACTGTCTAAAAATTACTTGTCAGGCTTTTATATTTTATTATTTAAATATTGTCCTTGGCAATAAATACTATGTTATTTTTCTTGAAGTAACAAGCTTCATTCATTTCTGAGAAAATATCTGATATAATCAAGTCTGAATAATCAGTTTGTCAGTTCTTTGAAACAAAAAACTTGTTCTGTGAAGATGACTCAGCTTGTAACTCAGACAATTGTTCAAGTGCTTTTTCTGCACTCACCATACCTCTGTATGCAGCAGGAATGCTTTATGTGTATTTCCCAGTTTGTCACACAAAATATTAACAACTTGTGTGTGTTCAGTCTCAGGATTTAGTAAATTAAGAATTTTGCTGTGACAGTATGGTGATCAAGAATATAATGGCACTGTATGTTATGGTTTGACTCCTTGATGAGGCTCCAGGTTCTTAACCACCTTTGCTGTTTACTCATCATTGGATTCTGAGATGACTTGGCTTCATAAAGTAAAAAAGTGTTTTTCAAAATCTCAGATTCTATTCCTAGGCCTAAAGATTATCAACAGTTTTAGGTTTTTCTTTTTAAAGGTAAATGCTAAACCTAAACCTGCTTTGTTTTATAATCCAGTCAAATGCGTTATTGCTCTTGGTTCTGAAATTTGCATTAAACCCACCCCATTCACCCCTCAATCCACAACAGTGTTTACAAATAATTTAGGTGGGAAAAAAATCTGTTACTGGTAAACAGTGAAGGTTTCTTTCATTGTTTATCAATTCAAGAAAACTTCAGTGGCAAAACACTGTCCTTCATTGTTAGTCTTATCATTTATGATCTTTGGACATAGACTCCTCTGTAAAGACACCTACACCCATTTTGGAGTAACCTTCATTTCATTTGGGAGGCTTTTTGTTGTTGTTTTTTAAATAAGATAGAACCTGTTACTACCTTCTGTCATGTTATTCATGCCAAAGAGCCGCTTGCTCTGTGGGAAAAACGGCGCACAGGGTTCTTCTGTCTGCTGTAATTGATTATTGCCTGTGGTTCCCAAACAATTCCTCTGCCTGTTAGTTTTAAAATTTTAAGTACTTTAAATATTTTGTCCCCAATTATATAGAAGTATCTTCATTTAAGAGGATTTTAAAAGTACAGAGAAGATACACATCAGAAAAAAAAATCTGTTAGCCTTCCCATCCTTAAGATTTATTCTTTCTGATCCTTCTTGATGATTAATAGGTTTGTCAGCATTATAAATAAGCTATGAAATACATGCCTTGTGTATATGTGTGTATATATATATACATATGTATTTATAATTTTTTTCTGATTCTACCCAAATTATTCTGTTGAAGGAGATGATGGGTTCAAAAGGGCAGTCTTTCACAAGGCTCTTAAGATGAATTGTCAATGTAGCTTTCTAAAATGGCTGACTCACTTTCTCATTTTACCAGTGTTAAATTTCTCCACATCTTCACCAGCATTGATAATATGTTAAATGCTTTTTAAACAGAAAACATTATGCCAGTTAAAACATGAACTTTTTAAAGCAAAAGTTAAGTGATTAGGCCTTACTAATACAACAAAGAACAAACTGTATTTCTCATTCCTAGGTGTCCAAGCTGAACTAGACTTAAAGGATTTTTCTTAACATTCTGATGGTGTAGAGTCTTTAGATCAGATAATTTTCTCTAGTTCATAACATTGTTTGAGTCAGTACAATCCTCCTTTTGTACAGTGAGGGTCAGAGATAAAAGTTCAGTTTTTGTATCTTTTTGATATTTTTTTTCCTCTCTACGCCAGACAGCTGTAGAGTGGTTTGGGGAGGAGTATATGTGCATTTTCCTTTATTACATAAACCAGATTTGGATAATATATGATTGTAGTATGTATCAGAGTTCTCTGCTCATTCTGTGTAAATTTCAGGTGTGCAACAGAGGAACATGGCTCAAGAAACTAATCACAGCCAAGTGCCTATGCTTTGTTCCACTGGCTGCGGATTTTATGGAAACCCTCGAACGAATGGCATGTGTTCAGTGTGCTATAAAGAACATCTTCAAAGACAGAATAGTAGTAATGGTAGAATAAGTCCACCTGGTAAGTAGTTCTTACCTGGTAAGTAAAACACAGCAACACCTCAATAGCACAGGATACCCAGCACCTCTTCCTGCTTTCACACTGTACTTGCATTAATTACTACATTTACATCAGGAAAATGTCTCATTGCATGTTGTAATGATCAGTGATAGGGTAAGAGAAAGAAGAGTGTCTCCACTTACTGAAAAGAACTACTGTAGATCCATCTCAGTCTTACATGCTGTGCTCGAGAACTCTTATCTTGCTAATTAATAAAGTAGATGCACACTCCCAAGTATGTAGAGCTGTCTTGGAAAATAAGCTCTGAAGGAGTGGGGGCTGTATGAGGACCTTGGTTCTTTTCTCTAGGATGACTTCTGAGGCCAAGGTAGTTGGAGGAGAGAGTTCCAGATAGATAGCCACAGATGACTTCAGAGAAAGCCTTCCTCCATTCTGCATAGGAAGGAGAGGTGGGACAGTTTGACTCAGAGAAAAAGGTGTTTGTTCATGCCCAGTTCACTTGAGTTCTTTATGTGTTTTTATGTCAGAGGATTCTCCTGGAATTGACGTGGCTTTTGCTTCAGTGATTGTGTAAAAAGGGATTTTGAACATGAGCTTTACTCACCTTAGGATAGTTTTCATGTAGGTTAATGCCTGAATTTGTAGGTTTCTGTGGTTAATGAAAGTGCAGGCTGTTACTTAGTTCATTTAAAATTGCTTGTGGAGTCTATTTCATCATTGCTTCCTGTTCAAGCCGGACTTCCTTAAATTTTCTTGAGGCTAAAATCAAGTGAATATAAGTTACCATATTGTTTTGTAAAATCATTATCTACATTTTTGCCTTATGAGAAACAGCTAAAATAATATAACCTGAGTGCAGATTTTAATTCTGAACTTACATTTGGCTTACTGCTGAATTCTTTTTTATTTTAAAGATCTCATTGTGCACTGTTATTTGGAAGACATTTATGAATTAAAGAGTTTGTGCGATAATCCTAAAAAATAGTAGTTTAGGTCTTGACTATGTATATTTTGTATGTGGTAAAATTAGCATCCTTTTCATAGGAAAGTTATTGAAAACTTTTAGCTAAAGTAATGAACCGGCATATCACATAGTAAAACAAAACCCGTGTACTGTATTTCGTGGGAAACTGGTCTTGGTTTTTTTAGATAAGGTGCTGGCCCGCCCAGAAAAGAGAGTCACTAACGTGTGATGTGGTCCTGTTACAGCGCCTTCTGTCACAAGTCTGTCTGAGTCCTTACCAGTCCAGTGCACAGACGGTAGTGTCCCAGAGGCTCAGTCAGCGCTAGACTCAACAGCTTCATCTATGCAGTCAAGGTAAGAGGCCGCCTCTGAACTGTGGCCAGAGAGCTATTGAAAAGTAAGGCATTTTTTCTGTATCTGGTCAGTTCTGTTATTTAAGGAAAACTATTTAAAGTCACTTTAGGATTAACTAGCAGAAAATTGTATCTGTCTCATTATTATCACTGACTAGTCAAAAAAATCTTTTTATTGGTATTACATTACAGTGAGAGTAGGGAGTTGTCTTAAAATTTAATGAAGAGATTTTATTTTTCAGACAGCTGTTTTTATTTATTTTTCTTCATAATGTATCCTGACCAACCCCTGAAGTCCTTTTGAAGCATGTTAAGTTCTTCTAGTCATTGGCCTTTGATGCAAATACTAGCGCTTTGTATTAAAAAATGGTCTTGTCACAGGTTCTCTGTTTAATATTGTGTGATCCTGTTCTCTGTTTAATATCATGATGTCGTCCTGATACCTATTTGTATTGTAGTGTATTTTCTTTTTAACTGAAGTCTTTTAGAAGCTGGAAACACAGAAATATTTGTTTCATTCTTACCCTGCTGTTAGGAAACATATACTAAATTTCTGCTCTGAAGTTCCTTTTTCCACTTCTCCTGTGTCCATCAGTACATCATATACAACTTTGTGTTAGGGTTCCTGAAGCATGTCTTTATCATACTAGTGTTCATTTAGTGAATTCATACACAGTGGACATGTACTATTGCTTTATTTCAAAATCAAAAAATTTCTGGTCCAAATTGGTCTCAAGTTTCAAAATTTTGTAGTTATGTGGAAGTTATTTTTTTTAAAAAAAAGCATTTCTGGTTAATTCCTGTCTTAATGATCTGCTTAGATATGTTGAACTCTTACTTATTACTTATTAATCACTTAGTTTCCAGTCATGAAGAGATCATCTTTTGAAATCTAAATATTTTTGCTTTTCTAGCCCTGTGTCAAATCAGTCACTTTTATCAGAATCTGTAGCATCTTCCCAAGTGGACAGTACATCTGTGGACAAAGCAATACCGGAAACAGAAGACCTGCAAGGTTTGCACATGATCTAGCACATGTTTGGCCATTTATTTAACGTTTGAGTATTCTTAGCCAGGCACTCTCCTAGATGCATGTATTTTTTAAATTACCTGCCTGATATATACTTTTTATATTTGTTTTCTTTATGAGCAGGGTGTTTTACATTCTTAAGTATTTAATTGACTGAAATGTAGGGAACCTTTTCCCACTTATATGTAATTAGGTCATCAGCATCAACATAGAAATTTAAAATGTTTTGTTTGGGAAATATAATTAAATGAATGAGTGGTTGTGTTATACTGTTCTCTTTTACTGTTTTGTCTGTTT
The DNA here is from genome assembly GCA_006410935.1 of Redunca redunca. NCBI lineage: Eukaryota > Metazoa > Chordata > Mammalia > Artiodactyla > Bovidae > Redunca > Redunca redunca. The sequence continues at coordinate 808,828 of SJYQ01001610.1, read as the reverse complement.
TAACCTAAATAGTCTTTCCTCTCCCATGAATCGGGACTGCTGGTTTAAGAGGAATCTCTTGCTTTGGACTTGGATTGTCTATTTACTTTGATGGGCAGTGACCCCCCCCTTTCCCCGCGTGTGACTTCCAGCACAACAGTCATGCTCAGTTACTCTTATTTATAGCATGGCATCTCAAGTTCTTACCCATGCTCTTTGTATCCCCATTATGTGAACCAAAGTGAAGTGGATCTAGGAAGACTGGAATATGTGTATGAAGGCTTTCTTCGTGGGCAGAGCTAGTAGAGGAGGCATTTAGGATGCTGTGAAAAATCTGTGCTTGGTTAATTATATTCTACTAGTGTGTGGAAACCATGTATTAATTGAGGAGAATACTCTGGAAAGAAGCCTGAAGATGAGCTGTGTGTCATTTGACCTGTGACATGATTTAAACGGACACGATGCCGTACCCAATGAAGCCTTCCATTGTGTGTGATGTTCACAGGGTGACGACAGATATACCTGGCAATCTTAGCTGAAGTTTGCTAAAGTTTAAGTTTAGTTAAGCTAGCTAATTCCCCTTCCTTTGATTTCATGCCCAGCAAATGATTGGCATAATTTGCCTCCTTACACATTTTGCTGTAGAAAGAGAATGGAACTGTATGATCAGGATAAATATTCCATGCAATTATGAATATTGTAAATATTCATGATTATTAGAAGTGAATAATTTTTATTTTTAGTTAAATAGAAAAGTTTAAGGATGGGCAGAGACAAAGGATTTTTTTTAAAGCAGAAATAGAAAAATTCCCCAAATTTAGTTATCCATTAGACATGGGAAATAAGACAAGGGTGATGTTAAAGCTTTCGGTTGGATGACAGTTGAAACGGCAGTGATGTGTTTGTTCTCAACAGGGAGGTTGAAAGAAGTGATGGTGAGACAAGATTTTAGATAGAGCAGATTGGAAGTGGTCACATTTCAAAACTTAAAGACTCAATTGGAGGTAGTATATGGGTAAATGGGTATTTAAATGTAGAGCAATCTTCTGAGATTTGGAAGTCCTTGGCCCAGGTTGGAAGATGAGAGGCAGAATGGAGAAGAGCAGGTAGGGTACCATATCTGCACCGGGGAGAGGATACAGGATACTGGATCCTGGTTACTTTCAGGACCCAGATGCAGAGAATTGAGAAACAGGGGTTGCTTGACAGTCTCCAGAGAGAGCTAAGGATGGAAGAATGAAAACAGGCTGCTAACTATGAAGGTGTTATTTACATTTTAAAGTTGAACAAATTTTAGACTGTTGATAGTGGGAAATTATATGCTGCTTAAGAATAAAACAGTGGTTGTTTTACAAGTTTGACCAAAAAAAAGATTTTAAGTTGGTAAATTATTATAATTATTATAAATAATTACTATACGAAGACCCATTTATGGTATATGGATAATAATAACAGTTTTCTTCACCTAGTGCTGAGTACATTAATGCAAAAGATGGTCTTGATGCTGTATTAGGAGAAATTGTGCATGCTGAGTCACTTCAGTTGTGTCTAAACTCTTTGCGACCCCATGGACTATAGCCTGCCAGGCTCCTCTGTCTGTAGGATTCTCCAGGAAAGAATACTGGACTGGGTTACCATGCTTTCCTCCAGGAGATCTTCCTGACGAGGAATTGAACCCATGTTTCTTATGTCTCCTGCATTGGCAAGTGCGTTCTGTACCACTATTGAGGTTTTAAATAGTGGGGTTTTAAATTGTATAGACTCCTTCTTTTTTTCACGTGTAATTTCAGTGACTTAAGTTAAACCAGTATTAACTTAAGTACCTTTCAAGAACTTAGCATGCATAATTTCAGCATAGCAGAATCATTGAACAATCAGGTATAAGTTTCACATGAGTTTGAGAGGGTTAGTTTTCCATGTGTAAAATCTTTTAGGCTAGTTTTTTGTTTTTTTTTTTTAAGGTCTTGCTTATACTGTTGAAAATGTCCTATTATAAACCCACATACAACTGTGTATCTATACAGATACACACACTCATGACACACAATATACCTGTGATTTCCCTATTTGATAGGAATAAATGCAGAGAATATTTTTTACTTGATAGGAATAAATGCAGAGTATGTTTTTTTCCATCTACTTAATAGATGGACAAAAAGAAAAGATGTCTTTGACTCAAGTGCTGTAGTCATTTGAGCTGGAACTGGAACCTGGGCTCCTGACTCCAGGCCATTATTCTTTACACTAGACAGCTGTGGTGCTTCCTGGAGTAGGCTGTGTGTGTGTTCCTGCTGCCAGCTCTAGCCCCCCTCAGTTCCCAGGGTAGGGTCAGCTGGTGTGGTGGCTTGCCCAGGTATCTGTTCTCTCTCTTGCCTTATTGTTCCACTTGTATCCCTCAAGCAGAATTTATTGGATAGGAAAATCATCCCAGATGGAAGAAGGTGCACGAGTAGCTGCTGTGTGCCTAAACCAGAATTCCCTAACATTGTTTGTTGGAATTTTCAGAGTGGTGTCCTTGAAACAGCTTTTTTAGGTATTTTGCTTCTGTAGGTGTTTTGCTCATAATTAGGATATGTTGCCACCAGGTGGGTGGTACTGCTTCCATTTGGTCCTCATGGCTCTGAGGAATTTTTTTCATGTTTAATTGAGAATATACTATATTAAAACATCTTTCTCTTTTAAGTATGCCTTGTGATTTAATAAATAGCAGTATCTCACTTATACAGTGAAGAATGTGTATCAGTTAGGAATGACAGGTTTCCAGTTTATTAAACCCATAAGTTAGGGTGTAGGGGCAATAATTTGACCTGAATTTTGGTGGAGATGGCCTTGGGTTCACTACTTAATTTACTATCTTAATTGTAATGTTTTAACCAATATATCTTATTCCCCATATTTTAAAGGTTTTATATGAAATATTCTGAGAATTTTGAACATACTTAGTATTCCACTGAATCTTGGTTTTAGGATTTCTTTCCCTTGTACTCTTTGAAATCTACATCGTTCTGACTCAGCAGTATTTAGAACTTTGCATGTGACCGTTTTCTTACACATTTTCTTTCTTTCTCCCTTAGAATACCCAAGTAGTGTTTGTGTGTTCTATGTCTTTTATGGGTCAAATACATAATTACCAGAAAAATTTGAAAATATAGCACTTTCTAGAGTTATTGTTAACATCTCAGTGTATAGTGTAGCTTTTCTGCATGTGTGTATACATACGTACTTAGCATACATATATGCCTTTAACAAAAAGGGGGTCATATTATATAAACTACTTTGTAACTTAACTGTGGGCATCTTTCCATGCTAATAAATAAACACTCAATTAAACAGATCAGTGGGGGCAAGTGGAGGTAGCAGCCACCTCACCTCAGAATCTCATTGCACAATTAAGTTTCACTACCTTCATATTTTTGTCAGCTTCAGTATCAGAAACGGCACAGCAGGCATCTGAAGAGCAAAGCAAGTCTCTTGAAAAACCAAAACAGAAAAAGAATCGCTGTTTCATGTGCAGAAAGAAAGTGGGACTTACTGGTAAGGGCCTGAGTCACAGGTTTAAATTAAGATTTTATTTAAGATAATATTTGACTTACTATTAATGGCTTCAATTAAGATTATTTCTGTTTCCATGTGAGTTAATAATGGATATGCTTCACCTCCTGAATTTTCTTAAGTAAAAGTAGCTTTAATTACATACCTAATACTGAAATGAGTAGCTTTTCTTTTAAAATTCGTTTCAAATGCATTTGAGAATGTTAGACAAGTAAAGTCAGTATGCCAGGCTCTGTGAAAGGGCAGGGGTGTGTCTCCTGCCTTTAGAGAGCCAGAGATTGTTGTGTGAGAGAGGGTGTTTAAGTACTTGGTGAGCCGTGTGTAAAACGGCCAATCATTGGTTGGTGGTGCGGGCTCACAGAGTTCATACATGTAAGGTGATAGACCTGTCCTGCCACCCAATAAGTAATCAGTACATGCTGACTGCTGTAACAGAGGTATTAGATGGTATTAAGAGAGGGGAAAATGTTTGAAATACTACTTGGCTGTTTGGCAAAGCAAGTACATTTAAATGCAGTCAAGTAGATTGCTTTGGGAGTTCAGAGATGTGTATAATTATTGATAATTTGTAGGAGAGGAGCAGAGGCCCATCAAAGAATCTGGAAAGTAGGATGTTTCAGCTGGGTCCTGAAAAGTGAGTAGGACTTATAACTGATGGACATAGGAGCATATCAGGCAGAAAAAAAGAGCTTGAATGAAAGCTCAGAGAAAGGAAAGCATAGGGCATATTGAGGGACCATAAATAGGGAATGTAGCACAAAATATGTGCAGAAGGGTGTTTGAGACCATCAGATGAGGCTGACGATGTGTACTGTGGTTAACTGATGAGGAAGAATGGCAGCTGTAAATAGTTTCCATTTATTGTTTACTGTGTGAAGGGCATTCTGCTGAATACTCTGCCTAAGAAACTGATTTAAGAATAGATAGGATTTTGAGCAGAACTATGTTTTAGGAAGGTTATGTGGCTAAGGAGTAGATAAAAGAGGAAAGGAGATTTATAGTCTGATATCAAAGATGTTTTAAGACTGGCTCATGCCTTGGCAAGTGTATTTATTTAAAGAATACAAACATGAACAAATAAGGCATTTTAAAGTGTGTGTGTGTGTGTGTATATATATACTATATAATATATATGTATAGTTTCAAATACTGTCTTTCTAAATCTCAGAAACTTAGACTTCATGAATAGAAGGCTGCAACTTGGTAATTTCTATCTTGTCCAGTCTTTGTTAGTCTGGTGTTACTTTTGGCTTCATTTTTCATTCATTATTACGAAGTCACAGGAGACTTCCTGGTGGTCCAGGAGTTAGGACTGCACACTTTCACTCCTGGGTTCAATCCCTGGCCAGGGAACTAAGATCCCACAAGATGTGTAGTGCAGCCAAAATAATAATAATAAAATTTTAAAAATAAAATGTTATGAAGTTACAGAATATCTTTTGGAAGTTTTAAAAAAAAATGTGGTAAAAGAAGTTTGCATCAAATGTCAACATTTAAAATATTGATTCCTGTGTTCTAACAATTCTATCATACAGTAAAAACCTTTTAAGGGATGCAGGACTAGTTTTATTTAAAGACTATTCACCCTGCTTATTTCTCTCTTTTGGCTTCAATTCTTGGGGCATTTCCCTGAAATAAATAGCATTTATTGCATCTTCACTGTATGTTAGGCAGGTAATACTTCCTTGTTTAATTCTTTCTATAAGTGATTTCCAGAATTAGAGGTGCAGAAACTGGGGCTCAGGGAGGCTTGGTAATTTGCCTGTTGTAGTAAATAGATTCATGCTTAGGCAACCGCAACTGGATCTCATGCTCTTAGTCACTGAGCCAGATTACAGTTCATATATCTCTGTTAGAGATTGGGCAAGGAAAGCTAGTGTACTGTTTTATTTGTTAACAGTTCTGTCCAAAGTTTCATCTTTCTTAACTAAATCTTAAGGTTGTCTTCTGACAGTATGCTTATTTTTTCACATTGTAGTATTTGAGAAATGTCTTAGATTTTCAGTTTATCAGTCCTGTTTTTGATAGGAAGCAGTTGTGTTTCAGGTGAAGAAACTTGAGCTCAGAGAAGTGGCTGTGACTTGGGCTGGCACAGACCTGTGTTTGTAGGTGGTAACAAGAACTGAAGCCATCAGCTGGTGAATTTGAGAGTATACTAGGTTGTACAACTGCTAGTTTGGAATGATTCTTTAGATTGCTGCCCTACACACATGATCTTTTTAACATTAATTATGTAGAGAGTTTAATATTTAGACCTTACACTCAACTCATGTACATGTATTAATCCATTTTCAGGGTTTGAATGCCGGTGTGGAAATGTTTACTGTGGTGTACACCGTTACTCAGATGTACACAATTGCTCTTACAATTACAAAGCTGATGCTGCTGAGAAAATCAGAAAAGAAAATCCAGTAGTTGTTGGTGAAAAGATCCAGAAGATTTGAACTCCTGATGGAATACAAAATCCTTTGACCATCTGCAAACTAAAAACTGACTTGAGGTTTTTTTTTTCCTAGTCATTGGGAATGTAGAGCAATGTATCTTGCATAGACCTTTAATCATACATGTCATCAGAAGAATAGATTTTTGTTTTTGTTTTGAAAATGACTCTGAACATTTATTTCCATTGCAGTTTCTGTGGCTGAAAAAAGTAAACTTTACGAGTATTATCCTTTTAAGATCATTTAAATTTTAGTTGAGTGCAGAGGGCTTTTATAACAAATGTGGAGAAATTTTGGAGGGCTGTGATTTTTCCCAGTATTAAACATGCATGCTTTAATCTTGCAGTTTATTTTCTCATTGTGTATGTATATATAGCTTTTCTCTGCAGCACGATTTCTGTTTCGATAATGTCCTTTAGGGCACAGCTAGTTATCAGTAACTGAATGTATCTTAATCATTATGGCTGCTTCTGTTTTTCCTTAACAAAGGTTATACATATGTTAGCATATAGTTTCTTTGCACCCACTATTTATGTCTGAATCATTTGTCACAGGAGAGTGTGTGCTGATGAGATTCTAAGTTTGTGTGTTTTTAAGTTTTTTGAGCGAAGGAAGGAAAAGCTGTACGCATTTCATTGCTGACTGCAGGTTTCTTTCAGATGATGTTCATCGGTCTGTGTGTATACAATATGAAGAATGATCTGAAGTAATTGTGCTGTATTTATGTTTATCCACCAGTCTTTGATTAAATAAAAAGGAAAACCATAACGTTCCGTTGTATTACTTTTTCTCCATTACTCTTGCTGGTAGTTCACTTTGACTTCTGGTCCTTTAGTTTTCTGCTTTACTGATTTTGTGAGATGAGCTCTCACGTCTATCTGTGACTGATACTTAACGATGATAAATTGTGATCTTACATTCCCGTGAGTTGAACGTGTCATATTTTCCAGCTCTTGTTTGTTTCTCTGTTCTGAACTCTGTCACAACGAATTAGTATCTAGTAGAAGTTTCTTTTTCTAGTAGGATTAGAGAAACTGAAAGAGCATAACTCAAACATGGAGAGCTGGAGAACTGTGGAGTAGAAAGATCTCCAAAAAGCCATTTGTTCTGTGGTTTCTAAACTTACCTGGCAGCCAGCCTTTTAAAAACTTGAAATAGTATGTAAAACAGATTAAATAGTATTTTACAATACAGATTTCTAAGTTTATGTCTGTTAATACTTGTGTATTCCATCTTAGTGTGTGTATTCTCCTTCCATATGTAATGATGACTTAGCATTGGAATCTGTAAATATTAAATAAGAGAAAACCGTTATGACTATCTTAGTAGATCCAATTAAAGTATATAATAGGATTTAACACCACCCAGTCATAATAAAAACTTGATAAATTAGGACTGGAAAGGAATTTCCTTAAGGTGATAGCTTCTGTGTAAATCTGTAAAACAGAAGACAATCATCTGCCACAAAGAGGAAGTTTCATACCCCTTTAAATTCAGAAACAAAGGGCTAGTTTTCCACTATCACTGCTTATGTTCAAAATTGTATTGGAGATCCTAGTCAATAGAATAAAAAATGTTATAAGAAATAAAAAGTAGGAAACACTAATTATTTGTACATTACACATTCTTTTTTTGTAGAAAAATCTAAAGAGAAAGTACCAAAAGTACCAGGGTTTCATTACAGAGGTAGGTGTAACATTAATTTTCTGAAGCCAGTTGCATTTCTTTGTATCAGTAACAATCAGAAAACTGGAGGACACATTTTACGATAGTGTTAACACCAAGTACCTAGGAAATTAACAATGTATGTTGAAGACCTCTTTTAAGAAAAGATTTTCAAACATTATTAAGAGATAATAACTAAGACCTGAAAAAGTAGGGAGAGAAGTTTGCAGCTAGGCAGACAATGTCAAGAAGATAGATGTATTTTGTACCCAAATAGACCTATAGATTCAAAGCAGTCCCTATCAGAGTCTCACTAAGTTTCCTCCTGAAACTTGTTAAGGTGGTTCTAAATTAAAAGATAAAGATGAGCCCAAGGCTAGGACATTTCAATAAAGAAAAATCAGGGAGGTGGGCATTTTTCCACTCTATGTAAGACTCATCATGAAGCCACATTCATTAAAATAGCATGGTATTCACTAAGGATCATACAGAATCTTAATGGATTAGACCAAAATACCCCAGAAAAGCCATGCATGAAATGAACTGGGTATAAGAGATACCTACAGCACACCACATTGGGGGAAGGAGACTGTGATCATGATAGCTAGCCCAACTAGTCAGCATAGAAAAGAGGTGAAAATCGCTCCCTACCATGCCACAGGGAAAAAATTTGTGAATTAAATGCAAAACACAAACTTTTCTAATTGTCAAAAAAAGATGATTACTGCTTCACCTTGGATATAGAAGGACTGTTTAAGACACAAAGCATTGACTGCACGTGTTACTGATGAATTTGTCTATGCATTTTAAACCAAAAATACCATATGGTAAAACCATCAAAGAAAGTGAAAAGCCAAGTTACAAACCAGGAAAAGTTAAAATGCAAATCAAGACCACAATAAGATACTATTTTATACCCATTCAGTTAGCAAAGATTTAAAAGTGTTTGGCAGTATCTAGTGCTTGAAGGGTTGCTGACATTAACCAAAAGTGGTTCAGTCCTTAGGACGGTTTGGAAACTAGTACCTTTTAAAATTGGACTTTTAAACATCCTATAACCCACAAATTTTACTCCTCTAAATGTATGCCCCAGAAAAACCTGCGTATAGAGAACAGTACACATGTACAGCAATTTTCAAAACCTTGTTTACAGAAAGCAAAAATCCAGAAACCACTCAATTCCCCTTTGAAGAACGGATGAAATGTGACGTACTCTTACAATGGAGTGATCAAAACTAGTGGGCCCTAGAGACAACAAAATAGAAGTACCCGAAGTCCACAGTCTTAATTACAAAGATTTTTAGGTGACCACGTGTTGGGAGTCTGGGTGATGGTATTTTTGTTTTGATATGTTTTTCCCACATACATGATTTATTCCTTAAAACTTTTATTTAGGAAAAAGCCCCAGATACTTAAGTCAAAAGAGGTCATTATTTTTAAAGATTATTATACAAATCGCTTAATTGAGACTTTAGTTCTAAGTAACTCAGCTTACTAGTATGCCCACCGTTTCTAATGTAGACTGTTTCTAATGTTTGATGATTTTTTAAATTAAACACCAAAACCACGATTCATGGAAAGAAAAAAATGGGTAAGTTGAACTTCAAAGTTAAAAATTTCTCTGCAAAAGGCATTGCCAGGAGAACAGAAAGACAAGCCACAGACTGGGAGAAAATATTAGCAAAACACAGTGACAAAAGGCTTACCCTAAATAAAAAATAACTGTAAGAAAACCCAGTTAAAAAATGGTCAGAATATCTAGACATCTCATCAAAGAAGATACACAGATGGCAAATAAAACTAAAAGGTGGTCAATATGTCATTGGAGAGCAAATTAAAATGACACTAATACCTATAAGAATAGCCAAAATACAACAACAAATGCTATCAAGGATATGGAGCAACAGGAATTTGAGTTCATAGATGATGGGAACGGAACATGGGACAGAAGGAAGAAGTTGGGCAGTCTCTTAAGGTTAATCATAGTCTCACAGACAAGCAGTTAGTCGCATTCCTAGGTATTTGTCCAAATGAATTAAAAGACCATGTCCACACCAAAACCTGCACCCAAATGTTTTCAGCAGCTTTATTTATCCATAATTGCTAAAAATTAGCTAAGATGTCCTTCATATGTACCGATAAACGGTGGTACATCTGTATAATGAAATGGTATTTACAGCCTGCTTATTTAACTTATATGCAGCATACATCATGAGAAACACTGGACTGGAAGAAATACAAGCTGGAATCAAGATTGCTGGGAGAAATATCAATAACCTCAGAGATGCAGATGATACCACCCTTACCGCAGAGAGTGAAGAGGAACTAAAAAGCCTCTTGATGAAAGTGAAAGAGGAGAGTGAAAAAGTTGGCTTAAAGCTCAACATTCAGAAAATGAAGATGATGGCATCCAGTNTGACTCATTAGAAAAGACTCTGATGCTGGGAGGGATTGGGGGCAGGAGGAGAAGGGGACGACAGAGGCTGAGATGGCTGGATGGCATCACGGACTCGATGGACGTGAGTCTGAGTGAACTCCGGGAGTTGGTGATGGACAGGGAGGCCTGGTGTGCTGTTATGGGGTCGCAAAGAGTCGGACACAACTGAGCAACTGAACTGAATAGGAAAAAAAAAAAAAAGAGCCATCAAGGCACAAGAAGATGTGAAGGAACCTTATGTATTGCTCAGTGAAGCAGTCCAAAAAGACTCACTAATATATGACATTCTGGAAAAGGCAAAACTATAGTCAAGAGGTGCTCTGCGTTCAGGTAGAAAAAGGGATGAAAAGGTGAAGTACAGTGGGTTTTAAGGCAGGGAAACAGCTTCCATGACACTGTAATGGTGGATACATGACTGCATCTGTCCAAACAACACGAAAAGCAAAAACCCTGGGATTTCCCTGGTGGTCAGGGGCTTAGACCACCTTTCAACGCAGAGAGTGCAGGTTTGATTCCTGGTCGGGCAGCTAATCCCACCGTGCCTCCAGGCCTAAAAACCAAAACAAATCAGAAGTAATATTGTAACAAACGCATTGCAAAATGGTCCAGTTAAAAGAAAAAAGGCCAACTCAGCTGGCATGTGTTTAAAAAACAATGAAAAATAGCTTCGAGGTAGTATTCCATTAAAACATGGATGAACAGTACCTGCAACAATTAAAAGCAGGCTAAAGACCAAAAAGGAGGGGGGAGGGGGCAGGAAAGAAGAAAATTTGCAGAAAACCCAGCCCTTGTTGAGCTGGTTCATTTAGCTCTGTTCAGAATAGTCGAGAAAAAGAGGGAACTATGATAAAAGACAAAGCACTTCAATGAAGCAAATGTCTTTTCTTAAGGCTCAAGCTCAGAAAGCTTATAGTACACATTTTAGAGGGCCTACTATGTGTTTGTCGGGCTTCCCAGGTGGTGCTAGTGGTAAAGAATCCACCTGCCAATGGAGGAGATGCAAGAGATCTGGAGAAGGAAATGGCAACCCACTCCAGCATTCTTACGTGGAAACTTCTGTGGACAGGATCCTGGTGGGCTACAGTCCATGGGATCCCAAAGAGTCGGACACAGCTGAGCAGAGCAGCACACGTTTTCAAGGGCACACCATGTATTTGGCATGTATACCATACACTTGAACATCAGAAGTATATATATTGTGCAAACGTGAGTGACATTCTGCTCTCTGCAAGGAGTTCAACATTTAGAGGACCTTGGAAATGAGCTCAGGTAATTCATGTGCAAGTGAAATTTGTAGGGTGGGGAGAAGGGGAATGGATGGACTCCTGAGTGTTCCCCAAAAAGGCTACTCCCCTGCTCCCAGTGCAGGCAGCTCCACATCCTACGAATCTGAATGGCAGGGGCCAGCCTCTGGCAAGACTTTTTCTGTCTGTATTCAGAAAGCTCTCCAGTTTTCAGAGTCAGGGGCAGCTGCTGGAGTCTCCTGTGCTGCATTTTTGCATCCGAGGGAGGCACTGAGCTTAGTGCTACAGAGGCTCAAACCAGCCCTTCATGATGGAGGTGCCAGAATTGCCCCCAGTCCTGAAAGCATCCAGACCCTGCCACCCAGGAATTTACACTCCAGCAGCAGAGTAGGAAAAGGAAAACATTTTGTGCGTGCAGGTCTCCATAGCTCCAGTACTACAACAGTCTCAAGCACTACGATTTCTTCAGCCGATGAAAATAATAACAAAGCTGATTTGGCCACAAGGAAAAATGTTCAGGAGAAAAGTCTAAGGAAAGACTGAAAATTGGCCTTTCTGTAAAGATGGAAAAAATCATGCACGTACAAATAGAATGAGCAAATAACATGAAAACTGCAGGATGGCAGGATTACAGGCAACATTTTTTTCCTTAAAATTCTTTTTTATGATTGTTTTACATGCTCAACACACTCCCTCCCAGAAGAGGAGAAAGAAAATATAGTGTACTTGCAAGTTATTTACTTCAACTTTTTTTTCCAAATAGAGAACAGCTTTGGTACCTTTCAGACACTATATATAATTAGTGGGTTGGCAAGTCTATTTTAAAACTATGAAATCTAACTCTCCCTACAGCCATCTCACGCCCACACCCCTTCTCACACACACATCAGCCCCATGCCCTTCCCCCAAAAGGTTGATTTTCTCTCTACATGGCTTTTATCAGAGAAGGAAATGGCAATTCACTCCAGTATTCTTGCCTAGAGAATATCATGGACAGAGGAGCCTGGTGGACTACAGTCCACGGGGTCACAAAAGAGTCAAACACAACTGAAGCTTTTGTAATCTAGGCTTTCACTAGCTTGTGTGTTCAGTGGAAGCTCCTGGCCCATCGCTCACACAGCACACGCTCAGTAAATAAGGAGGCAGTTGTGCACTATTCCCAAAGCCTGGATGAGGTGGGGGTGCTCATTGGTTATTGATTAATTGCCATTCAGCAGTTTTGTATTATTTACTTAATTATTTGTGGAGGACCTATTCTGTGCCAGACATTTTTGCTGGGCATTAACAAAGCTACAGAAAGAGTAAGACAGTTCCTGTCTCTAAGGGGAGAGACCAGGCCAGTACGGAACTAGCAAATAGTTCACTGTGTGTGCTTAGTCCAACTCTTGGCCACTCTATGGACTATAGCCCACGAGGCTCCTCTGTCCATGGGATTCTCCAGGCAAGACTACTGGAGTGGGTTGCCATGCCTTCCTCCAGGGAATCGTCCCAACACAGGGATCTAACCCAAGTCTCCTGTGTCTCTTGCATTGGCAGGCGGAATCTTTACCACTGAGCCATCCTAGGAAGCCCACATAGTTCATTGCCTTGCAGCTAGAATTCGGTAGTTATTAGGTGGTACCTGGAAGGGGAACCAAAAATAAAGGATCTGGCTGCTCCTCACTCAAAAGCCAGTGAAGAGGCCAGGTTGGTGGAAAGGAAAGTTTGTTTTACTTTGGATGCCAGCAGGGAGTGGGGTGCGGTAGGCAGATTCCTGTCCAAAGGCTGGCTGCCCCCCACTGACAATCAGTGGGCAGGGCCTCTTATAGACCGAGGGAGGGGGCTCCATGCAGAAACAGCACAGCTCCGCAGTCATCTTCAAATCAGTCATGGGTGGTCTGACCAGAGTCATCTTGATTGTTTTAGGTACAGTTAATCTTTATTTCCAGGGTTGATTTGTTTCCATTTCTTTGAGGCCAATTCTTGGAAGTGTGTGGCAGCTTATGTCATGGCTACAGTCTGATCATCATGCAGCTAACTTCTTCCACCTGGTACCACTTTCAGTGTCTATCAATACAAGAGAGCTCACACGATATGGCTCAGAATATTACCTGTAGCCCTTGAGAAGGAATGAAAGGTCCTTGACTTTGCCTACTGATTAAACTATTATTGTTTTGTCCTATTTGACTTCTTTACTTCTGCATTTTCTCACTTCTCTGATTAAACTGATTCTTTGGCTAAGAGAGAAAAGGCAGGCTGCGGACAGGGGAGTGGAGGGGAAGAGGCCTTCTGCTCCGTTACTCCATTGCAGAAGGCCTCTGACAATAAAGCCACAGAACAGAGCTGGGACCCTTTCCTCTTTCTTTTCCCCCTTTCTGGAACCTGTGGAGAGGTTCCAGATCCAGAGCCCTGTGCCAGGGTCCTCTCAGAACTGACCGACCCCCATAGCACTTGTTGCCATGAGCCCCCCTGACCTAAACCAACCAGCTCCCTGACTCCAAATTAGGTAAAATACCCACTATATAGGGTTTCCCCAGTGGCTCAGTAGTAAAGAATCTGCCTGCAATGCAGGAGCCACAGGAGACATGGGTTCAATCCCTGATCGGGAAGATCCCCTGGAGGAGGGCATGGCAACCCACACCAGTATTCTTGCCTGGAGAATCTGCATGGACAGAGGAACCTGGCGGGTTACAGTCCATAGGGTCTCAAAGAGTCAGACATAACTGAAGTGACTTGGCACGCACGCACACACCCACACTATAGCATCCTAACCAATCACCTACTTAATGCCACCCTCCCAGCAGGAATTTTCTTTATCTTGAGGCTATAAAAATTGGTTACTAGCCCATGAAAAGCGTCAGCTCTCCCTTGAGCCTGCCCGCTGTTCCAACAGGGCCTCTACTGTAATAAGCTGTTCTCCTCTCATCCCACCTTACGTCTGAAAATTCTTTTCCAACCTGCACAGGCACCACGACAGAACCACGACAGAAAATGAGTCAGACCATCTACCATTGCCAGAGACTGCCCTTCCTTCTTTCCCAGGGCAGACTTAACCCAAACCAAGGTCCAGCCTTGGCAGAGGTACTCAGAATAGGAGATGAGAACCAAGAAGAGGCTGAGCCAGACTGAGCCTCTTACAGGGTAATCACTCGTCAGCCTCAATCATCGCTGGGTCTAGGGAAGGGGGTCAGCAGCCAGCCCCTCTTGTAACGTCCCCTCATCCCAGGCCTTCTGATTCCAGGCCATCTTATCTCACATATTCCCACCGACCCAGCCCCTCCTTCCAAGCCAACCTGCAGGACAGCCTTCCTAACTCTGGAAATAATTTTTAAAAATTGAAGTATAGTTACATAATATATACAATATGTTATAAGTATATGATATAATGATACAATTTTAAAGCTTATATTCTGTTTATAGTTATTATAAAATATTGGCTATATTCCCCATTTAACTGCAGAGTTTACCCTTGCCTGACAACTGACTACTTTTTTTTAACTGTGCTAGGATCTGGCAGCATCCTGGATGGTTAAGTGTGCCTGAACATTTTTTTGTGTACCTTTTGGCCATCTATATGTCTTTTTTGCAGAAATGTCTATTTAGGTCTTTTGTGCATTTGTGGATTGATTTGTTTGGGTTTTTTGATATTGAGTTTCATGACCTGTTTGTAAAACAGGTAGCTAGCGGGAAGCTGCTGTATAGCACAGGGAGCTCAGTTCAATGCTCTGTGATGACGTAGAGGGGTGGGATGGGGGCGTGGGAGGGAGGCTCAAGAAGGACGGGATATGTGTATACATACAGCTCAAACATGAATTTGAGCAAAGTCCGGGAGATTAGTGAAGGACAGCATGGCAGGCTGCTGTCCAGGGGATCGCAGAGAGTCGGTGGACTGAGCAACTGAACAATAGCTGATTCGCTTTCCTTGTACAGCAGAAGCCAAGGCAACATTGTAAAGCAACTAAACCCCAATTTTAAAAAAGTGTGTCTGAAGCGCCCACACAGATAACCTTCTCCTGTTGTGTTCTCAGAGCCCTGGATGTAACTTTGTTTCTGAAAAGTTCTAGCTGAGGCCAAGAGTGATGACAAACAAAACCTTGAACTCTCTCTAACATTCTTTTCCTCCCTCCCTCCTCTCCCCTTCCCCTCCCTCCCCTTCCCTTTGATCCCCTCCCAGCTCCCCTCTACCTGTCACTCACAATTTTAGTACTTGATTTTAACAGCAAGATACTTGGTACGCACATTACTGCTGATCTTATTGAAATGGCAGCATTGTTTTAGAGGTGAGGACAGAGGCAGGAAGACAGGGAAGAACTTCTGGGGGATTTGGGACTGGCTGTTGACAAATGCGTGCTTCAAGAATGAACATAATTGAATCTGATTTAGGGAGCTGGACAGTGGATGACAGGAGATACAGGGCAGGATGTTGTGGGAAAAGGACGTGCAACTTCTTATTTACTTTCTGATCTTTCTGTTATTCATTATAAAATGTTTTTGAAGGGAAAGGGTTATATTTACAAACCTTAGGATGATTCTTCAATCTTTAAAATGCTCTTTTACAGTGATTTCTAGGGGACTTCCCTGGTGGCCCAGTGGCTAAAACTCTGCGCTCCCAAAGCAGAGGGCCCATGCTGGAGCTAAGAGTTCGAATGCTACAACTAAAGATTCCATGTGCCGCAACTAACACCTGGCACAGCCAAATAAATAATAAATAAATTTTTTTCAAATAATAATTTGAAATATTTTGGCTTAAATTTGTTTTCGAATGTATTCAGTCAGCTCTGCTTGCATATCAATTAATTCATTAACTTTTGCCTCTAAAGTTGTGAGAATTTCCAAGCAAATTAATCAAAAGCCAGTGTTTCAGATACTGGTTTGTGTGTTGATATGTACTGTGCAGCCTCTACTTTAATAATTTTAACTCACCTAAAAAATACTTTGTGAAGTTTGTGAGAAATTTGCATTCCTGTTATAAACATCAGTGCTGACCACTTTACCTTAACAGCTGTATTCTCTCCTTTTTTGATTGTCTTCTAAAGAAGAAAAGCAAAACTCAGATACTCAGAAATGGTTACCTTTCTGGCTGGATGTCCCTTGGGAGGAAGAAGTAGTTAATTGATAACCAAGTCTGTGCCAGGCATTATTTGACTAACACAGAAATCCAATCTCTTTTTGGAGAAAACTCTTGAGAGTCCCTTGGACAACAAGGAGATCAATCCGGTCAATCCTAAAGGAAATCAACCCTGAATATGCATTGGAAGGACTGATGCTGAAGGTGAAGCTCTAATACCTTGACCATCTGATGCAAAGAATCAATTCATTGGAAATGACCGTAACGTTGGAAAAGACTGAAGGCAGGAGGAGAAGGGAGCGACAGAGGATGAGATGGTTGGATGGCATCACCAACTCAATGGACAGGAGTTTGAGCATACTCTGGGAGATAGTGAAGGATAGGGAAGCTTGGTGTGCTGCAGAGTCAGACAGGACTGAGCAGCTGAACAACAGTTCTTTAACAGATGAGGAAACTGATGATTGGAGAGGGTACTGTCAGAGGTGGCTCTCAAATCTCCATCCTTTTAGCTTCATCCTTCCAGAACTGGAAACAGTATTACCATGTAAATTTGTTCTTCCTCTCTCCCTCCCTCCCTTCTTTTTTCCTCCCTCATTCCCTTTCCTTCTCTTCCTTTTCTTTCTGTATTTTTCCCTTCAGTCTCTCTTTTCAACCTTTACACACAAACGCGTAGAGCTATTGTATGCCAGAAGCTCCACAAGTGCTCCCTGATTCATTCAATTCTATCAATTCTGTGAAATAGGAACCATTATCATCAACCTCATTCAGAGAAGAGAGCTGAGACAAAGGGGTTCAGTAACTTGCCCAAGGTCAAACAGCTTATCAATGTCATTTAAACACTGGAATGTGAAATAAACAGGTGACATATTTTCTAGAATATTAATTTTCATTAGGCCTTCCAAACAGTCATGCCTGTTCCTTTCACCGATAAAGTGGAAATGCCACAGCTGACAGATGAGCATAGCTGATGAAGGCAGAAAGGATGCGACTGGAAACATAGCTCCAGCCCCGGAAGCGCCGTCTGGCTGCTGTGACCAGGACACCCGACAAGACTCGTGTTGAGCTCGTGCTGAGCTGAAGATCAGGTCATGCAGCAGGGGGCAGGGTGTGGTGGGGTGCTGGGGGCCGGGGGGGTTGCGGGATGAGGCTGAAGTCACCCGGGGCAGAGCTTTAAATGCCAAGATGGGTGTTGCTCTTGGTAGGAACAAGGGCACTGCCCCCGGCAGCTGGACCGAGGTCGGAGGGCCCTCAAAGAGGAGGCTGGGCTGCGCAGAGGCAAAGCTGTAGTGGGAGGGACAGGATGGATATTGCGGGGCTGGAATTTGCTGAGGAACAGGCCTCGTGGAGGGGCGGGGCCCCAGGAGAGGCGGGGCTCGAGAAAGGGAGGTCTTGTGGCGGGCGGGGCCCTGGGAGAGGCGTTCTCTTGGTGGGCGGGGCCCGGGAAGGCGCGGTCCCTTAGTGGGCGTCTCTTGTGGGCGGGGTCGAGAAGCAGTCCCTTGGTGGGCGGGGCTCCGCGAGGGGCGTCTCTTGTGGGAGGGGCTCTTAGAGGGGCGTGGCCCTCGAAAGGGGCGGGCCGGGCCCTTCTGTGTCAACGGGTCAGCTCTGGCGGGAGGTGGGGGGTCTGAGGGGGCGGAGTCCGCAGGGGGCGTGGCCCTGCTTGCCCGTCTCTGCGAGTCCTGTCCCGCAGGCCGCGCGCACCCTGTCTCCCTGTTCCGTGCTCGCCAGCATGTCCTTCGTCCCGGTGACCGAGGATTCTGACTTCCCCATCCACAATCTGCCCTACGGCGTCTTCTCTACCCGAGGCAACGTGAGCTGCAGCGCTCGCTTCCGGGCGCGGGGAGGGAGGGCGTCCCCTCCGCTCGGGACCCCCACCCTCCTGCCTCGCCCCTGGCCTCAGTCCAGCCTTGCCCCCTCTTGCCGGTACCCGACCGAGCTGGATGTGGGGCCCGTCGTTTCCCGGCTCGTCGCCCCTCGCGAAGACCCCCGGGGTCGCTGGGGCGCCATGAGCTGTGCCTCCCCTTCTCCTGGGAGTGCGATGGGAGGGGGCTGGAGGCTGGGTTGATCGCGGAGGGTGAATGTTGGTTCGGATTCCTCCTGCTGTTGGTTCAGATCCCTCCTGGTAGCTTTCCAGATGTGAGTTGTTGAAACCGTCAGCCTGTTTCTGCACATTTGCAAGAAAATTAAATGCAAAATGAAACGAAGCATGGCTCTCCCTCTCAGACAAGCAGAGCAAGTTATATTAAATATTATTATTACAGAGAAGTTGAAGTGCAGTCATACTGCCTACTCCGAAGTCATTTCGCTCTGTTTTCTTCCCTGGAGACACCACATTATGGCCGGTTGTTCATCCTCCATGTTAGCCCCTAACCCTAGAAATATTCATTGACCCGATATATTTAGTAAGTCAGAGGGATGAATTAATTCACATCAGAGCCCTGGGATCCAAGAGGTTAATTTCTTTCTCTCCAACTGGCCTTCTTTCAGCTTCTTGGGCTCCCTGGCATTCCCTTGCTGATCAAAAGAAGCCTTTTGGGGGTAGGGAAATGAAATTTC
Source organism: Redunca redunca (assembly GCA_006410935.1). Lineage (NCBI taxonomy): Eukaryota > Metazoa > Chordata > Mammalia > Artiodactyla > Bovidae > Redunca > Redunca redunca. The sequence continues at coordinate 789,910 of SJYQ01001610.1, read as the reverse complement.
ACTTAGTGTAGTCTGATGGGCAGAAAGAAATCTTGAAAACTGTGGGGTTTATCATCAAATATATAAGAATTTCCGTGGGTGGGGAAAGCAGATTCCCTTGGATTTATTCATGGCATTTTTGGCTTAGCTTTCTGCTCCCAGCTTTCATGGTAAGCTCCTGATTAGCTCTGAGAAGCCTCGAACTCCCAAACCTGCGTGCACCCAACAGTGTTCAGGAACCGTTTGCTAAACAGAGCCTGTGGCAGTTAGCACCTTCTGGAAAGTGGTTTCCCACCCCCATGACTGATCCTTGTCCCCATGTGCAGCAAATGCTTGGATCTAGAAGAGTCAGCGTGTGGTTTCACAACTGCCAAGCCTGACTAGATGTCACAAGGATGCCAAAGGTTAACAGTCCCCTGAAGGGCCTGAGGCATGTTAAACCTTAACCTGTGTTGGCCAAGCACACTCTGCTGGCCAGCCCTCCCTCTGCACTCCTCTGACATTCTGCTGTCAGCCAAGGGTCCGCACTTCTCAGGGTGCAAATCTGGAGGACAAATCGCTTAGGCAAAAGCCTTTGCAAGAGGCAGGGGGCTTGCTCTGACTTGCTATCCCAGAGAACTCTAGAATGAATGCTCCTTAAAGTGTGGCCAGTGGCTTGCAGACTCCATACCCCAGCTGTTTTCATATTAGACTGTGCAAGGACAGCCACTGTACAGAGGTTCACTGCCTTCTGAAAAGCATGCTGAGGGTTGTGAGTTGGCTCCCTTGGCATTCCAGAAGCCTGAGGCCCTTCAAGTGGAACTGGCTGTGTCGAAGCTCTGGCTGCAGGTGCTGGACATTCCAGAGGTGGTGACCACCTCTCCAGACTGGTCAGGTCGCCAAGGCAGAGTCCTCCCTCCTCTCTATGCCAGAGGCCAGCCATGCATCATTTGGGTGTAACAGTAGTGAACAAGGGTTCCCAGGTGGCACTAGTGGTAAAGAACCTGCCTGCCGATGCAGGAGATGTAAGACGAGTGGGTTTGATCCCTGGGTTGGGAAGATCCTCTGGAGGAGGAAATGGCAACCCACTCCAATATTCTTGACATATGTACACTACTAGTGGAAAGCTGTTGTATAGCTTAGGAAGCTCAGCTTGGTGCTCTGTGATGACTTAGAGGGGTGGGATGGAGATATATGTACAAACGGCTAATTCACTTTGCTGTATAGCAGAAGCTAAACAAAATTGTAAAGCAAGTATACTGCCATTAAAAAAAAAGAGAAGTTCCGACAATTAATGGAAGGAATCACTATTGCGAGTTCTAGGGTCAGGGTTGGGACACACGGGCTGCTTCTCACCTTTACTTGGAGCCGAGGAAGCAGGCAGCCACCCTTATGATTAGATCTTGGCTGCTGCTAGTGGCCTCAGCTCCCTTCTTCCTCCAGCAGAGTGTGGGTGCCAGGGTCAGAGAAATGGCTCAAGGGTCTACCTGCAGATCCCCTTAGTGGGCATCCCCTGGGGTCCAGGTGGCCCAGCTCATTGTCCAGGGAGCCTGAGGCCCCGGGAGCTAGCAGTAGAGCTGGAAATGAGGTGCTCAGTTCTCCAGGCAGCCTCTTCCCGGTTTGCCTGGAGCCTCAGGGCCGGGTAAGGATGTGGCTCTGGTCTACACCTGTCCCAGGGGCTGACGTGCATGGAGAGGTAACCATCTTTTCTTAGCCCTCGAAAATGAGCAGCCAGTGGAGATAAAGCCAGCCGTTAGCCCTACCTCTTAAACTCACTGGACCTGAGATGGCAAAGCTGGTAGTTCAGGAGAACTGGAAGCTCAACTCAGGACAAGCCCAGCTGGTTGAGTCTATAGACATGCTCTCAGGTTCCTTCTTTTTTTTTTTTTTTTTTTTAAAGCTTTACCAAGAGTCAAACACTTTCTATTTGTTTATTTGGCTGTGCCGGATCTTAGTTGTGGCTCGTGGGATCTTCACTGTGTCATACGAAGTCTTTAGCTGCTGCACACTGGCACGTGGGCTTAGATGCTCCTTGGCATGAAGGATCCTAGTTCCCTGTCTAGGGATCAAACCTATGTCCCCTGTATTGCAAGGCAGATTCTTAACCACTGGACCACCAGGGAAGTCCCTCTTGGATTCCTCGTTGATAAACCAAGTTCAGCACTGTAGGGACAAAGGCCAGGCTTTGCCAAATACTTGAGACATCTTCATACTCAGGCTTGAAGCCTGGATCTGATGGTGCAGAAAGGAACTTCCCTTGAATGTTCTGAACAGTCTGACTTCCTGCTCCCTCATGACCTGAACTCTGCTCTGACTGAGCCATAACAGAGTACATTAGCCCAAGCCCCTGACCCTCCTCTGTGCCTGGGATACTCTCTGCTCTGCTGTGCAGAGGAATTGTCCTAAGAGAAGGCCTAGGTTTAACCTAAGAAATTATCCAGTTGCCTGGTGAGGTTGTGAGCTCTCTGTCACCAGAGGCATTTAAGTGACATCTGAGAAACTTTGTTGGGGACTTTGCCTGGATAAGGGTCTTGGATTATGCAGGAAACAGATTCTTTCCTCTTTGTGTCCTCGAGGCAGAGATGGTGCCAGGCTCTGCCCAGACAGAGATGACAAGGTCAATTTCAGCCCTCTGAGAGGCAAAAGCAGCTGGGGTATGGTGCTAAGGATCTGATTCCTCAGCCCCTCTCCACAGTGTGCATGCATGCATAATCATTTCAGTTGTGTTGGACTCTTTGCAACCCCTTGGATTGAGCCCCCCAGGCTTCTCTGTCCATGGGATTCTCCAGGCAGGAACACTGGAGTGGGTTGCCATGCCCTCCTCCAGGGCATCTTCCTGACCCAGCAGTAGAACCTGAATCTCCTGCATCTGCTACATTGCAAGCAGATTCTTTATCCACTGAGCCACCGGGGAAGCCCTTCCTCTCCACAGAGGCCCATCTATAAAGCAGGGCCCGTGAGCTCTTAGATAGACAGACTTGCTGGGTAGGTGAGCCCAGCCTGGCCAACTGCTCCCAGTGCTGACCATGCCATCTTCCTTCCAGCCAAGACCGAGGATCGGCGTGGCCATTGGGGACCAGATCCTGGACCTCAGTGTCATCAAGCACCTCTTCACTGGGCCGATTCTCTCCCCACACCAGGATGTCTTCAATAAGGTAGAACACTGGGATGTGGCTGGCCCTGGATCTCAGTGGCCATTTGTTGCAAATGCCACTAAGAAAATGGTCTTTACCTTCCATTTCTTTCCTTTTTAAAAATCTATTTAGCTGTGCAAGGTCTTAGATATGGCAGGCAGGATCTTTGTTGCATAATGGGGATCTAGGTCCCTAACCAGAGATCGAATCCAGGCCCCCTGTATTGGGAGTGCGCAGTCTTGGACCACCAGAGAAGTCCCTGCCTTGCATTTCTGACAGCGGTGGTGCCTTGAGATCTCAGGGATTTTCCTTGGATAGTCAGTCATTCAGTTGTGTCCAGCTCTTTTCAATCCCGTGGACTATAGCTGGCCAGGCTCCTTTGTCCATGGGATTCTCCAGGCAAGAATACTGGAGTGGGTTGCCATGCCCTTCTCCAGGGGATCTTCCTGGCCCAGGGATCAAACCTGGGTGTCCTGTGTTGCAGGTAGACTCCTTGGATAAGTTTGAGGTTGTTATGAGATGGACAGGTTGTCAGGAGGCAGCCTTGGGACCCTGTGGGGTGAGTTCCGAGTTGGGATGACTGTCAGTCTCTCCATAGGCCTGGGCCCTCCCCAGTTGTCCCTGACATGAAGCTCTCCAATCCTCATTTTAAGACTCTTGAGTCTCTGCTTGTTCCAGGCTGGTGCCGGGCCCTCTGAGGGAGGGAGCCAGGAGCTCCACTCTCTAGGTTTAAATACAGCCTAGGAGGAATGGACAGCTGGCTCCAAGTGCCCTCTTTTGCCACCACTTTAGAAGTCAGCCTGAAGGACATGTACATGGTCAATGGATGTGAATGTACTTCCCTATGAATGGTCAAATGCTTTTTTTAAAAAAAACAATATCTATTTACTTATTTGCACAGGGCTTAGTTGCAGCATGGGGTGTCTTTGTTGCTGTGTGTAGAGTCTTTGCAGCATGTGGTATCTATTTCCCTGACCAGGGATCAGACTCAGGCCCCCTGTACTGGAAGTGCAGAATCTTAGCCACTGGAACGCCAGGGAAGTCCCTGTCTAAGTGCTTTGATGTGCATCCTCTTCTACAGAAGGAAGGTGATATTTATTGAGTACCTCCCTATGCGTCAGGAGTTTTACACATACCTCTCATTCAGTGCTCACAGCGACCCTCTGGCATAGGAATGGCATCCTCATTAGCTTTGATGAGGGTCTAATTTGAAACAAGACACAATTTTCCCAGGTCACATGGCTGCAAGGATTGGAGCCAGGACTGGAACTCTGGCCTTGAAAATCCACAAGTGCTTTTTAGGCTGCACCTCAGTGGCTCGGAAACCTCTTCATAGCTTATGTGATGGGGGTTGGTGCAAGACCCCTGCAGACTGAAGGCCTCCGCTGGAGGAATAAGCCATTTTCATTGCAGGCTGGGCCAAGCTTAACGGGGCAGCCATCCCAGAAGGCAGCTCTTGGGCTTGGCCAATTGCCTATAAGGCCATGTGGGGATGAAACCCCAAGAGGAACAATGACACATCTCCTCCACTTGATGAAGAAATGATGGAACTAAGAACTAAAGTCCTGAGGGTTTGAATGAACTGAAAATAAGTGACAGGGGCCCCAGAGAGCTGCTAGGCTGGCTCCTGTCAACAGGAGGAGTAGTGCGAGGGGCTTTCCCACCGGTGATCTCCTTTTCTTCTTCCCCATCTTGGTCCTAGCCAACTCTCAACAGCTTCATGGGCCTGGGTCAGGCTGCCTGGAAGGAGGCGAGAACATTCTTGCAGAACCTGCTGTCTGCCAGCCAAGCCAGGCTCAGAGATGACGTGGAGCTTCGGCAGCGGTGAGGAGTCCGTGGTCCTTGGTGGGCAGGGACGAGGAGATCTGCCTGGGCAGAGGGGGACAGTGTGGTCATTAGGGAATTCTGAGTCATGGCCCAGCTGCTTTGGCCTCATCTGGCTCCCACCTGGGGTACATTTTGGTGGGAGGGCTCTGGGCCAACGGGAATTACCTCTCTGGCTGGACTGGGGTGTCCAGGCCATGTCTGGCCGCCTGCCCCCAGCCCCTTTCCTTTTCACTCAACTATTCCTCATCAGCATCATTCGTGTGCTTGTCTGGTTTCTAAACTAGGGGTAGTTTGGTTCGTTTCCTAGAGTAGAACACAGAAGCAGGAGGGAGGCACCTTGCCTTTAGCAGGTGGACATCCACCCTGGTGAGGCGCCAGGCCTGCCTGGAAGTGCTTGCTGCAGAGTATGAGCAGGGTTTGGGGGATGATCCAGGGTGAGTCTGCAAATGGCCAGAGCAGGGACTGTGCTTTGCTGCATGCTTGACCTTGAAGCCCCTTCTTTTGTGTTTCAGTGCCTTCACATCCCAGGCTTCCGCTACGATGTATCTTCCGGCCGCCATAGGTGAGTCTAGTCTCTTTAACAGAATGTGCGTGGAGCAGCCTGCCCTGCTTCCTGTGGGGAAGATCACGGAGGAGGGGCTCTGGGGCTGTCAACGCCTCCCCATCAGGGACCCAGGCCCAGCGTCGACCCAGGCGTCTCTAAAAGCCAGCACTTTCGCCGAGGGTAGTTGCTCACTGCTTAGATTTGTAGCTGGCTCCTTGGCTCCCTGTGTGTACAGGAACTCACTGTCCTTTCCCAAAGGGCTGTGGTGGGGGTGCTCAGAGCTCAGTCCATGAGTCAGCAGCTTTGAGGAGAGAGGCCGGAGGGTCCTGGAGGGCCCCAGGTTGAGCCGTGGGTCGGATGTCTGATTGGAGTTTCAGTCTGAAATTTGCAGTTGTCCAGGGACTTTCCTGGGGGTCCAGTGGCTAAGACTCCATGATCCCAATGCAGGGGGCCTGGGTTCCATCCCTGATCAGGGAATTAGGTCCCACATGACCAGGCACAGCCAAATAAATTTTATATATATGATGCTGCTGCTGCTGCTGCTGATACTGTCATATCTGACTCTGAGACCCCTTGGGCTGTAGCCCACCAGGCTCCTCGGTCTGTGGAATTCTCCAGGCCAGAATACTGGAGTTGGTTGCCAATTCCTCTTCCAGGGGATCTTCCTGACCCAGGGATCAAACCCACATCTCCTATACTGCAGGCAGATTCTTTACCCACTGAGCCATTCTGGAGAATTCCTACACACACACACACACACACACACACACACACACACACACACACACACTTACAGTTGTCCAAACCCTCTTGGCCCAAAGCAGAGAGAGAGTTACGATCAGGCAGAAGGCTGAGCCCTTCCTCCTTGTCCACCAGCCCGGGCGGGGGCGAGGGGGTGGACGCCTGCCTGCTGAGTCAGCCTGGGCTCCTGGGCGCTGAAAGGCCAGGTGGTCCTGCCAGTCCTTCAAGGATCCCAAGGCCTGCCTTGAGGATAGTCTCCTTCCAGAAGACTGGCACACACAGGTTCAGTATATTTGCTGCCCCTCATCTAAGGGTTTGAGGAGGAAAGGCAGTTGAGATGCTGTGCTCAGAAGCTCATAGCTCAAACCTGAGTGTAGTGAGAATGGAACCGTTTCCCTTCTAATCATCACCCCTGGGCTCCCCACTTCTCCTCCCACATCCGCTTCATGTCCTTTCTCTTGGTTCTTCCCTTTCTTGACTTCTTTCTAAATGCTCCACCTTGCAGCAGCTTTCCTGAGGTATGATTTACGCAGCCCACAACTCTCCCATTGTCAGTGTGCAGTTTAATGAGTTTTAGACAATATACACCGCTGTGGAGTCATTCCCACCATCACATTGGAAAACACTCAGTCAGCACAAAGCGTCTGTTTGTAGTTGGTCCCTGCTGTCACTCCAGGCAACCATGGCCTGTCCCGTTTTACCTCTAGTAATTTCATATAAATAACATTACCCCATATGCAGGTCTACTGCGTCTATCTCAGCTCGTATTCCCCCGCATTATTCTTTCCCTCATATTATTTTTTTGTAACGTGTATTCTTTTATTAAAGGAAAATCAGAGACTTCCCAGGGTGTTCAGTGCTTCAGACTCAACACTTCCAATGCAGGGGGCACGGACTCGATCCCTGGTCAGGGAACTAGACTCTCACGTGCCATGTAGCACACACACACATAAAACAAACCACTCAGCTTTGTAGTCTAAGAGGTCTTTAAAAAGATGTTTTAAAAATTGTGGTAAAATACACATTACACAACATTTACCACCTTCCTGATTTTTAAGTGTATCACTGGGTATCCAGTACATGATGTTGTCCCCCCTATTATTTTCAGCTTTTTGGAACAGGAGGTCCTGCCCGCTAAACCGGGCTGCAAGCACCGCTGGCTGGGGTGTGGAGTGAGTGGCTGAGTGGCTGGGGTTCTTCCTCTCTCACTGTCTTGTAGCCTGGCCTGGACACCATCTTTTCCAATCCTTTTTAAGTGATCATGAAATGGACTTTGTGTATAGATAATTCTCCAAGCCAGGCTTCAGCAATACGTGAACCATGAACTTCCAGATGTTCAAGCTGGTTTTAGAAAAGGCAGAGGAACCGAGACCAACATCCGCTGGATCATCGGAAAAGAAAGAGATTTCTGGAAATACATCTATTTCTGCTTCATTAACTATGCCAAAGCCTTTGACTGTGTAGATCACAATAAACTGTGGAAAATTCTGAAAGAGATGGGAATACCAGACCACCTGACTTGCCTCTTGAGCAACCTGTATGCAGGTCAGGAAGCAACAGTTAGAACTGGACATGGAACAACAGACTGGTTCCAAATAGGAAAAGGAGTATGTCAGGGCTGTATATCGTCACCATGCTTATTTAATGTATATGCAGAATACATCATGAGAAACACTGGGCTGGAAGAAGCACAAGCTGGAATCAAGATTGCCAGGAGAAATATCAATAACCTCAGAGATGCAGATGACGCCACCCTTATGGCAGAAAGTGAAGAGGAACTAAAGAGCCTCTTGATGAAAGTGAAAGAGGAGAGTGAAAAAGTTGGCTTAAAGCTCAACATTCAGAAAACTAAGATCATGGCATCTGGTCCCATCACTTCATGGGAAATAGATGGGGAAACAGTGGAAACAGTGTCAGACTTTTATTTTTTGGGGCTCCAAAATCACTGCAGATGGTGACTGCAGCCATGAAATTAAAAGACACTTACTCCTTGGAAGGAAAGTTATGACCAACCTAGATAGCATATTGAAAAGCAGAGACATTACTTTGCCAACAAATGTCCGTCTAGTCAAGGCTATGGTTTTTCCAGTGGTCATGTATGGATGTGAGAGTTGGACTGTGAACAAAGCTGAGTGCCAAAGAATTGATGCTTTTGAACTGTGGTGTGGGAGAAGACTCTTGAGAGTCCCTTGGACTGCAAGGAAATCCAACAAGTCCATCCAGAGGAGATCAGCCCTGGGTGTTCTTTGGAAGGAATGATGCTAAAGCTGAAACTCTAGTACTCTGGCCACCCCATGCAAAGAGTTGACTCATTGGAAAAGACTCTGGTCCTGGGAGGGATTGGGGGCAGGAGGAGAAGGGGACGACAGAGGATGAGATGGCTGGATGGCATCACCGACTTGATGGACGTGAGTTTGAGTGAACTCCGGGAGATGGTGATGGACAGGGAGGCCTGGTGTGCTGTGATTCATGAGGTTGCAAAGAGTCGGACGTGACTGAGCAACTGAACTGAACTGAACTGAAAACAAACAAGGAAGCAGAAGCTGTTAATTTTCTTCGGCAGGAATGCTCTGAAATAGTGTACTGGTTCTACCCTGGGCTCCTACCTGGGCAGGTCTTATTTCAAAATTCAGCACTGTGTTGTTCTAAAGTAAATGCTGGAGTGACATACACTTCTACAACCCTTTATAGTGTGTCAGACAAGTTTTTATAATTTTTTGGAAAGATTATGATTTAAAAAAAGATTCAGTCTTTGAGGCTGCCTGGATTCTCTCAAAGGAGAAATTGAATGTGGAATAACCATGGCAGCAGTGACTCCCAGTGGGGTAAGGGAAGGGATTTTATTTGGGGCCTGCTATGTGCCAGGCACGGTTTTCCCTAATGGCTCAGTGGTAAAGACTTTGCCTGGGTTGGGAAGATCCTCTGGAGAAGGAAATGGCAACCCACTCCAGTATTCTTGCCTGGAGAATCTCATGGAAAGAGGAGCCTGGTGCGCTGTAGTCCATGGGGTTGCAAAGAGTTGGACGTGACTGAGCACAGCAAGAGCAACATTGTGCCAAGCACTGTGATAAGATATATTATATAGATGTATTATTTCCTATACTGTATTGATACGCCTGTGCTTGGCATTATTACTCCCAATGGAGAAACTGAGTTCTAAAGCATCAAAGGGACTTTCTCAAGGCCACACATAGCCAAGAAATAGCAGAGTCAGAATTCACAGGGAGGTTTGGGCATGTTGTCTACTATGTGGCCCTTGCTCATCTATGAAATGACAATAGAATGATCTACCTGAAAGCATCGTTTTAAAGCAGGTTCCTTCTGGCCCTGAGACCTATGATTTTATGAAATGAAAGGCACTTGTTTCCACGTTTCTGTTACTAAGAGAAGAGCTATAACGTGGAGTTTTGTTTTTCTGTAAGTGATTTTCTGTGTCTTACATGCTTTCCATCATGCAAGAGGGTTACACATGTCCAGCAACAAATGGTAGGAACCTAGCCAGGCTTCCCCAGGGAGGGAGGAGGACAGGCAGGAGCCCAGGACCCCCTCCCTGACTCTGAGGAGGGCGCAGTCCAGCCACTTTTCATTTTTAAGATCCCAGATTATTTTTTTCCCCCAAAGACCTCTTCTTTAAAAAAAAAGTTTAATTATTTTTTTGGCCACACATGTGGGATCTTAGTTCCCTGACCAGGGTTTGAACCTGCAGCCAGTGCACCCCCTGCATTGGAAGCACTGGACTGCCAGGGAAGTCCCCCAAAGACCCCTTCTTGTTTTGTGGATGTGACGTCCTTTTTTATTAGATATATTAAAGGATTCTTCTTTTTTTTTCCTGCCCCATCATAAGGCATATGGGATCTTAGTTCCCTGGCCAGGGATCAAATACTGCGCCGCCTGCATTGGAAGTGTGGAGTCTTAACCACTGGACCGCCAGGGAGGTCCCCTAAAGGATGCTTCTTTTCAGCCTCCTGGTGTCTCTATCCTGCTTCCTCTCTCATTTCTTTTGTGAGTTGAATTAGTACCTCTCTCATGGTGAGGATTCTTCTGGATGTTTGGTGAGTCTGGGTTTTTTTGTGCTCATCTTTTTTGGGGTTGCTCTGGGTCTTCTTTGCAACATGCAGGCTTAGTTGCCCTGTAGCATGGGAGATCTTAGTTCTTTGACCAGGGATTGAACCCACATCCTCTGCATTGGAAGGCAAATTCTTAACCACTGAACCACCAGGGAAGTCCCGTGTGCTCATCTTTATTTGTGTAGGGTCAAGTGCTGGTGAATGCAGCTCTTCCTATAATCAGCCCCAAGGAAAGGGGCGTGGTCTACTTCTGATAGGGAGCTCTGGTTTTGTTTCATGGTTGTCGGGAGACTGCCTTGCTTCTCCCCAGTGCTGAAGTCTCTGGGGACATGACCTCGGCTTCCGGACCCACCCCTTAGCCCAGGCACAGTCTCCTGCTATTGGCTGCTTAGGCGAAGCTGGGTAAAGATGGGAATGGCCAGCAGGGACTCAATCCCCTACAGTCTCTTCAGCCCCTGCCCTGCCTCCACATCTCTCCAGGGGCTGCTGGATTTTGGCTCACTGCTTGACTTCCAGGATCCCTTACGACTTCCAGTTGGCCAGTGGTACCTTCTTGTTATGGATTTATGCTTCTAACAAATATCTCAGCTGTTCTGTCTGTGCTTTGGGACTGAAGATGGAAAGCAGCCATGAAAACTCAGGGTGCCTCTGGCTCTAACGGACCCTCGTAGACTTTTCTCTCTTCTCATCCTTCATCAGGTGGCTCAGCGGTAAAGGATCCGCCTGCAATGCAGGAGACTCAGGAGACCTGGGTTCGATCCCTGGGTCAGGAAGATCCCCTGGAGGAGGAAATGGCAACCCACTGCAGTATTCTTTCCTGGAAAATCCCATGGACAGAGGAGCCTGGTGGGCTACAGTCTGTGGGGTCATAAAGGAGTCGGGCATGCATCCTTCACCACTGCCTTTTCTAGCCTAGGCTGTTGGTCCTGGCACTATCCAACTTTTTATTTACCTACTAGAAATAAATTTTTTTTTGAAGACAGGCTGTGGAGGATAAACAGGCAAACTGCCCCAACTTACTATTTCTGCATGTTTGAGCAGTTCCCTGTCTTATGGGAGCCTGTGCCTATAGCATACAGTCCACCTAGTCTGTTCCAGTCTTCATCACCAGGCCCCACTGAGACCTTGTTCTTGGCGCTATGTGTGTGTTAGTTGCTCAGTCATGTCCGACTCTTTGCAACCCCAATAGACCATAGCCCAGCAGGCTCCTCTGTCCATTGTATTCTTCAGGCAAGAATACTGGAGTGGGTTGCCATTCCCTTCTCTAGGGGATCTTCTTGATCCAGGGATTGAACCCAGGTCTCCTGCATTTCAGCCAGATTCTTTACTGTCTGAGCCACCAAAGAAGCCTCTTGTTCTTGGCACTGAGAGAGAGTCAAACAAAACGCTGCCTGTGCTGGGCTGCTCTGAAATGACTTCAGTCTTGCAGAGGGATAAGACCTGCACACACATGACTGGGGCACAAGTGGGACATGGAGCCCTCTGGCTGGGAGAAGGGCTGGCTTGGATGCTGAGTGGACTTGGAGGAGGGGTGATCCAGCTAGGGAGAATGGGTGTGGCTTCATGGTCTGGGGGCGGGGCCTAAATTGAGCTGCCAGGATCTGGACAGACAGACACAAGGAAGATGCCAGTCCACCCAGGGGTAGTCACAGCTTGAGCAAAGGCCTGGTAATCGGAGCTGGTGGGTAGGAGGGGTATCAGCTATTCATTCACAAATTTCATTGTTTGTTTCAGGAAATCTTTTATTTTTATTTTTACAAATTTAAGAACTTATTTTTTATTATTAACTTGGAACTATTTTTGATACCCTTTATTTATTTATTATTATTAGGTCACAAAGTGTGGCTTATAGGATCTTAGTTCCTGGACCAGGGATTGAATCCATGCCCCTGCAGTGGGAAGCTTGAAGTCTTAACCACTGGACCTCCAGGGAAATCCCCTAATTTGTTTCTGATTTTTTAATTGAGAGTTCTCAACACAAATTTTCAGTGGTGTGCATAGCTTTTGGATGTGCCATTGTTGCCGGGCATGGGCATGCGCCTCCAGCCCCTGCTGGCTAGCCTTCCTGGCTCAGCTGCCCCGACCCTGACCCTTGGAAGCAGCCCTTCCCCGTCCTTCAGCATCCAGGTCGCTGACAGCATCTCTGTCCTTTTCTCTGCAGGCGACTACACGGACTTCTATTCCTCTCGGCATCATGCCACCAATGTCGGGGTCATGTTCAGGGGCAAGGAAAATGCATTGATGCCAAACTGGTATGTCCCGTACCCTGGTGTGGCTGAGCTCCAAGTCTGTCCTTCTGTTCCAGCAGCCTGTGGTTCTGGGAGCCGCCAGGTGCTCTCAGGTTAAAGGAACCAGGGAGGAAAGCCCACAAGGGTCATGACATCACCCCACCTGGAAACAGTGACCCCAGCTTCTGGTTCTCCTCCCAGCTCAGCCCCCGACCTGCTGTGGAATCGTGGGGCAGTCCCTTGAGGCTTGATCTAGAGAACATGGGTTGGAATTAGATACTGAGTCACCAACATCCTTCCAGCTCCTTTGATTTGTAAGCCGTAAATTACAGTTCTATTGGTGAAGTCTAATGCTGGTTCCTATGGGAGGCTCTAGGGGAAGAATCCATTTCCTTGTCTATTCTGGCTTCCAGAGGCTGCTTGCCCTGCTTAGCTTGGGACCCCTTCCTCAGATGACTGCAGCCTCTAGGTTCCATCTGCAACAGTGCTAATTCCTCCTTTGACCTTCTTCCCTTTAAAGGATCCTTCCAGGTGGCTCAGTGGTAAAGAACCCACCTGCCAATGCAGGAGACATAAGAGACTCAGGTTCAATCCCTGGGCTTGGAAGATCCCCTAGAGCAGGAAGTGGCAACCCACTCCAGTATTCTTGCCTGAGAAATCCCATGGACAGAGGAGCCTGATGGGCTATAGTCCAAAGAGTCGCAAAGAGTTGGACATGACTGAGCAGTCACACACAAACACACACGGTTACATGTAGGGACCACCTGATAATTCAGAGTAATCTCCATAATCTCATGATCATTGACTTAAGTCACATCTGTAAGTCTCTTTTACTATAGAAGGTGATATTCACAGCTTCTAGAGGTTAAGACCTGGATATCTTTTTTTTTTTTTTTAACTTTTTGTGTTGGAGTAGAGTCGACTCACAATGGTGTGATAGTTTCAGGTGGACAGCAAAGGGACTCAGCCATACATACACATGTATCCATTCTTCCCCAAACTCCCCTCTCATCCAGGTTGTCACATAACACTGAGCAGAATTCCCTGTGCTGGACATGGATATCTTTGGAGGGGCTATTATTTAGCCTCACACACATACATGCACACTCATACATGTACACACGGACATACATACATACATACATACATACAGGCTTCTCAGTGCGCTGGCTTCTTGTTGTGGAGCACAGGCTCTTAGGGCGCATGGGCTTAGTTGCCCATGGCATCTGGCATCTGGCATGTGGTATCTTCCTGGAGGAGGGGTTGAACCTGTGTCTCCTGCATTGGCAGGCAGTTTCTTAACCACTGGACCACCAAGGAAATCCTTTCTTTTTAATGTTGAGCAATGGCCACCTGAGGTGAAGAGCTGACTCATTGGAAAAGACCCTGATGCTGGGAAAGATTGAAGGCAGGAGGAGAAGGGGATGACAGAGGATGAGATGATTGGATGGCATCACTGACTCAATGGATATAAGTCTGAGCAAAATCCAGGAGATGGTGGAGGACAGGGAGGCCTGACAGACTGAACACTAACAGAAAATGCGTTCCATTGTCTCATCGAGACCACGTTCTTGCTCATCCATTTATTTGTTTCTGGACACTTGGGAGTTCTTTTCGATATTTGAACCATGTATGTGTTGACTCACTTTCCTTTTTATTTTGAAAGCATTTTGAAATTTAGTCACTCAGTCGTGTCTGACTCTTTGCCACCCCATGGACTGTAGCCCACCAAGCTCCTCTGCCCATGGGATTTCTCAAGCAAGAATACTGGAGTGGGTTGCCATTTTCTCCTCCAGGGGATCTTCCCAACCCAGGGATTGAACCTGCATGTCTTGAATCTCCTGCATTGGCAGATGGATTCTTTACCACTATGCCACCTGGGAAGCCCCAGGTCCTTATTACTTATTTATTTTATATATGTGCATGCATGCTAAGTTGCTTCAGTTGTGTCAGACTCGCTGTGACCCTGTGGACCATAGCCCACCAAGCTGCTCTGTCCAAGAGATTCTCCCGGCAAGAATACAGGAGTAGGTAGCCATTCCCTTCTCCAGGGTATCTTCCCAGATCTCTCACATTCTTTACCATCTGAGCCACCAGGGAAGCTCATGTATATATATGTTGACTCCCTTTCGTTTCATCTGAAAGCATTTTGAAATTTCATTTGTACATGTAACAGCATCAAGGCTTCCTCTCACCTTCCTTCCTCAGGCTCCATCTGCCAGTGGGCTACCACGGGCGCGCTTCCTCCGTGGTGGTGTCTGGCACCCCGATCCACAGGCCCCTGGGGCAGATGCGACCCGACGACTGTAAGTGCCCCCAGTGCCCAGGCCTTGCCGGGCTCCGCTCTTAGTCCCCACACGCCCAAGTCCATGCCTGGCACCCACTAACCTCTCTTTCTGCTGTTATCCAGCTAAGCCTCCCATTTATGGTGCCTGCAAACTCCTGGACTTCGAGTTGGAGATGGTAAGCCCTGTCTCGGTGTTTTACTGGTGTGGGGTATGTATACACGCTAGGGCAGGAGGGCTCTCCCAGTGGCTGCCCTGGACAACGGGCCGTTCCCTCATCTCAACCATGTTAATGGCAGTTCTGGGTCCCCACCTGGCCACCGTCCAGCCTCATTACTCACTGATTTTGTTTGTGTAAGTTCACTAACAGTTCATTTGTAACCTCTAAATCAGTAGTCAGAGAGGTTTTGAGGGGTCACCCGAGGACACACACAGGGTGGCAGAAAATTTGAGTCTCAGGTTTAGGTGGTCCTCGGAGTGTCTGCTGGTGCAGGTCCCCTGGTGTACGCTTTGGGGTCCCCTGGTTGGACTGTGAGCATGGGCCTCTAGGTTGATTGGAGGCAGGCTGGATCTCCCCGTATTTCTGGTCCTGCCTGGTGATATCTTTGGATTCCATCCAGGGGAGACAAGTAGTCACTAGTCCCAGGAGGGCGTGCCAAGCCAGCCCTCTGCCTCTCATTGCCTTTGTGAGGCTGCCACGTGGCCCCTAAGAGACGGTCTCCCCAAGCCAGATGCCCCAGGGCAGGGCACAAAGCCCCAGTTTAAATGGGACTTTGCAGGCAGATGCTTTCCCTATGTTAGTTCCTGTCACGGGGCAGAAGGAGTGGGCAGAAGGTAAATGGAAAGTCAGAGTGTGAAGAAACGGTGTATTGGGTAGCAAGCACAGATCATCTTGACGATGGTGCTGAGATTCTCTATAAGACAGCATCTTTCTTTTTATAATCTTGATGAAAAATGTGCAATGTTTAAACACCATCACAGAACGATTATAACTGGGACTTGGGTCTTGCAAACGTCATAGTTGATTCTGTGCGCTTCTGGTAGTTATCTTCCCAACATGTTCCCCCAGTGATGTCTAGACGCTCTCTCGTTTCCTGGATGTTGTGTTAGCAATGCTTTCCTTTCACAGATATTCTTGGCTACTCTCTGCCAGTTTTCTTCACAGTGCTCTCTTATTAATTTGAAAGTCTGTTTTGTATTTAAGTGCTTCCCCGGGGGCTCAGATGGACAAGAACACGCCTGCCGGTGCAGGAGGTATAAAAGATGTGGGTTCGATCCCTGGGTCAGGAAGATCCCTTGGAGAAGGGAATGACTATCCATTCCACTATTCTTGCCTGTAGAACCCCATGGACAAGGGAGCCTGGTGGGCTATAGACTATGGGATCACAAAGAGTCGGAAACAACTGAGCGACTAATACACTTCTATATTTAATAGAAATTAACCCTTCACTGTAATACATTGTATATATGTTCTCCCAGTGTGGTATCATTTTGCCTTTATTTGTTGTCTTTCTTTATGCAGAAATTTTACAGTTTTATAAAATCAAACATGTCAATCACTTCCTTTATGGCATTTCCTTTTATGTCATCTTAGACTCTCTCTGCCTGAAGAATTTGAAGATTTGGGGGGTGTTTTGTTTTTCTAGTACTTGTTAGAGCCTTACTCTGCAAAAATTTAGATCTCTTATCCTCTTGGAATTGTATGATGGGTTAAGGGGTGGAGTTTGCCCCCATGGGCTCTCTTTGCCACATCATGGAGTCAGCCTTCTGATTTTTTATGACATGAATACAAACCCTGATATTTTCACTTTTCACAAGCCATGTGTAGCTGTGAAATCTGAAAATGCAGTATGGGAAAAAGCAGAGGTGTGGGCTGACGGAGATGAAGAGGGCTGCCGTGGTGATCAGGGACCACGTGCGGGGGTCTTGGGTGGGCACTGGCCCGCTGCTGCTCACCATGGCCCCGGCGTGGCTGTCTGTCAAGTCAGATGCAGTGTAGAAATATGGTGAATTTGTACGTAGCAGTCCAGGTATCAGCCAGGGTTTGGAAATGCCTGACCTTTGCCTTCCAGGCAAGTGCTCCAGGGCAGCAGGTCAGAGCCAGATTCTCATCAGCTTTCCCATGTCAGGCTTTCTTTGTAGGCCCTGGTAACAAACTCGGAGAACCGATCCCCATTTCCAAGGCCCACGAGCACATTTTTGGAATGGTCCTTATGAACGACTGGAGTGGTAATTATGGAGAGCTGGGCATCCTGGTACTGAGCACCCTATGCACTCTTGGGTCTGGGGGAAGGCTGGGTGTTTGGGACACTGTTTGCAGAAGCCAAGGTGGTCTCCCGGGTCTGGTGTGGTCAGAGGCAGCAGACGGTCAGTGGCTGAGAGCACAGGCTTGGGTCCAACAGACCTCTCGGCTCTGAGCTTTTGGCCAGCCACTTGACCTCTCTGATCGCCAGTGTTCTTGTAAGTTGAAGAGAGGGACATGGCTAATATGTTTGAGCAGTTTTGTGCCAGGCCCCAGGGCTGAACTCCTCCCGTGGACTCTCCTGCCAGATCCCAATTGGGCACTGATAATATTGTTGTTGTTTAGTCACTAAGTCATGTCCGACTCTTGAGACCCGGTGGACTGTAGCCCACTAGGCTCCTCCATGGGATTCTCCAGGCAAGAATACTGGAGTGGGTTGCTGTGCCCTTCTCCAGGGGATCTTCCCCACCCAGGGCTTGAATCTACATCTCTTATGTCTGCTGCACTGGCAGGCACTTTACCACTAGTGCCAGCTGGGAAGCCCAATGATAATATTACTATTCCCATTTTACAGGGGTGAGGAATGAGGCAGAGTGATTTCAGCTGGTTGCTGAGCTAAGATTTCAAATGAAACAGCTCCATTTCTGAGTTCGTCTCAACCCTTTGCCTTATATAGGAGGAAACTGGTGCCAGGTGTCCCAGGAACTATGAGGTTGAGATTTCAGACCCTTCTTGGGGAAATATCCTGCCTGCTCCCCGCTTTCGGAGAAGGCAATGGCACCCCACTCCAATACTCTTGCCTGGAAAATCCCATGGATGGAGGAGCCTGGTGGGCTGCCGTCTATGGGGTCACACAGAATCGGACACAACTGAAGCGACTTGGCAGCAGCAACAGCAGCTCCCCCCTTTTATTTAAACAGCAGAAAAATAAATATAATTTGTAAATACAGGAGTGCACAGAAGAAAATTAAGAAAGTGAACAAAGCGGGCAGCTTTTATATCCTTTTACAAACAAATAATAAATTTGTAAACATTGGACAAAGCACAGGATTTTGGGTCTGGGGTGCTAAGTTACTGAAGTAACAAGATTTGTTTGCAGACTTTTGTTGGCCTTGAATTCCTGTCTCTTGTGACAGATATGTCTCTCTCTCTCCTGGTACTGGAAGAGTACTTTTTTTTTTCCTGCCCTTTGGTCATCTCGCTCTTGGCCGCAGCCTGGTACAGTGACCTCAGAGGACCTCTGTCCTTGGTCCTGGGGCAACCAGCTCATTGGGGTTGGAGCACCAGGGGTGGGGCAAGGCTGAGCTGAGCATCTGTTCCTTCACTAAGGGGAGAGGGGAGACTTGGCCGGTGGCCCCATCGGCTTCTGTCAGCCCTGCTTGTCCCTTCTCCTGTAGCTCGAGACATCCAGAAATGGGAGTATGTCCCCCTTGGGCCGTTCCTCGGGAAGAGTTTTGGAACCACCATCTCTCCATGGGTGGTGCCCATGGATGCCCTCATGCCCTTTGCTGTGCCCAACCCGGAGCAGGTAAGACACCCTCCGTGAGAAGTCCCAAACCTGGGCCCCTCTGCCTCCCAGCTGTTTACCCATCCAGCTTGGAGAGGGTCTGGAGGGTAAACTCTGTGTCTCCAGCATGCCCACGTGCTAGGGGGTCTTGACTGCAGGGACCTCTAGGCAAGCGTGGCGCCAGTCATTCTGCCTTGTGTTTTCCCTGTTCCTCGCACAGTTCTGGGGAAAAAAAAAAACATGGAGTTTTGTAAACTTTAGAATCCTCTGAGGCTACAGGAACTGGCCAGTTGGCAGGAGAAGGGGTCTCTTCCAGTATCACCTCATTGCACAATGTCCCAGGCCGCCAAATTGTGGTCTGTGTGATGGCGCCCCCTGGAGGCCGACTGACAGACTGCAGCGTGGAGTCAGACCACAGGGCCGCCTGGTGCCGAGCCTCCCGGTCCCTGTACCACTGTCCCGGCCCAACTCCCGATCTTGGTCCTCACTCCTCGGGCTGTCACAGTCTGCTGCTGCCTCCATCCCATCACCCCCAGTGACCTCCACCAAAGTGCGCTTGACCTTGACTGACGCCATGGCCTTGTGCCCTCTTCAATATGGACCTCTTTGCTGTTGTCCAGTCGCTCAGTTGTGTCCGACTCTGCGACCCCATGGACTGCCGCACACCAGACTTCCCTGTCCTTCACCATCTCCCGGAGTTTGCTCAAACTTATGCCCATCGAGTCGGTGATGCCATCCAACCATCTCATCCTCTGTTGTCCCCTTCTCCTCCTGCCTTCAATCTTTCCCAGCATCAGGGTCTTTTTCAATGAGTCAGTTCTTCGCATCAGGTGGCCAAAGTGTTGGAGCTTCAGCTTTGGCATCGGTCCTTCCAGTGAATATTCCCAGGGTTGATTTCCTCTAGGATCGACCGGTTTGATCTTCTTTTGACCCTTTGGCAGCCCCCTACTCTTCCTAGACACTCTGCCCCTGGCTTTTGGCATGTGACTAGTCTCAGTCCTGTATCTCCTGCAGTGCTCCAGTGGACTCTCTCCTCCACATGCGGGCAGCCTGGGCTGAGCTCTCAGCCTCGCTCTTCCCTCATTCCCGGCCCTGCTCCCCTGAACCTCTGACCCTGCTCACTCATGTCCTCTGCTCCCACCCTGGACATGGCTCAGCCTGCAGTCTTCTCATGGAGCTGTACTGAAACACTGGGAGTCTTTCCCTGCAGACCAGTTCCTCGTGAGGCTGTTTGGGCTCTCTGGCAGGACCCCTACTCCCTCCTCCACTGCTCCTGCCAGCACCTCCCTCCCCATCCTTTTCAGTCTCTGAGACCTGTCTCCTCCCTCAGTGAGTCCCACCCTCCCCTCCAAGGACTGCCTGGCCCACAGTCACATCCCTGGCTTGTCCCCTCCAGGCTTTATCCCTGGTCCAGCTCTTTGCTCACAGGCACTCTCACCCTCACCAAAGACCTTTGAGCTCTATCTCCTTATATACCAGTCCTTCCCAGATACTGTTAAAGTGCAACCCTCAGGATTCTTGCCACTTGTGAATGATGACTTACTGAATGCTTTTCTTTTTCTTTCGTTTTATTTTCCCATCCTACAATGGTTCTTTGGCTTCCCTGGTGGCTCAGCGGTGAATCTCTCCGCCAATGCAAGAGATGTGGGTTTGATCCCTGGGTTGGGAAGATCCCCTGGAGAAGGAAATGGCAACCCACTCCAGTCTTACCTGAGCTATTCCATGGACAGAGGAGCCTGGTGGGCTACAGTCCATGGGGTTGCAAAAGAGTTGGTCATGGCTTAGCAATTAAACAACAACAAGGGTTCTTTATATTAAGATTTTATGGTTACAACCCAAATAGTGCTAAAAAAGAATAAATCCATACACTGCAAAAATAGCCACAGAATTGTCTTAGATATAAATGTATGCAAGCATCTACAAAGGATGCAGGCTGAATGCTTTTCTTTAAAGCAGCTTCCATTTGAAAACATAGTATATTTAGAAAAGGAACTTCTAGGTCCCTATCCGTGTCACTAGCCACCAAGTCAATCATGAAAAGAAACACATAATCATGAAAATAAAGTCACCACAGATTAGCTCATGGATCACTAGGGAGTCACAGCTGGCTCTTGGGGAAGACACTGCTTTGGACAATGTACAGACCTTCCGGCCTGGCTGTCACAATGGCCTGTGTCTCTGAGCCAGGAGCGCCCGGGGGACTGTGCACCCTTTGCTGGCCACCCTGTCTTCTGCCACCCTCACCCCCAGTGTCCAGGGACACAGCACTGTCCTGGAAAGAGGGGACACCCCTTCTTCTCAGGGCCTCCTGCCCAGCTGCTCTGCTGTGGGGCCAGCCTGGCCGGCTCGGCCAGCCAACCCAGCCCCTCTGTGTTCCTCTGCCCTCACAGGACCCCAAGCCCCTGCCGTATCTCTGCCATGACCAGCCCTACACATTCGACATCAACCTCTCTGTTGCTCTGAAAGGTACTGCCCTGGGGTCAGAGGCTGTGTCCAGCTGGGTGGACCCCTGAGGCTGCTCGGCTGGGCTGAGTTAAAGGCAGTGGATCAGTAGTGAGAGAGCCCAGCTTTGCAGGCTACAGCTGAAGTTCAAGTCTTGGTTCTTCCCCTGACCAGCTCTGGGACTTTGGGCCTGTTACTGATCTGTCTGCTACTAAATCTGTCTGGTTTGTCACCTGGCAAGTGGGCTAATGATAGTATTGACTTCTCTGTGGAAGTCCCCCAGCTCTGAGACCCTACCCTATAAGCTTATTGGTTCATAGACTCTTTAGGCGG
Source organism: Redunca redunca (assembly GCA_006410935.1). Taxonomy (NCBI): domain Eukaryota; kingdom Metazoa; phylum Chordata; class Mammalia; order Artiodactyla; family Bovidae; genus Redunca; species Redunca redunca. Next base: position 768,602 of record SJYQ01001610.1, on the reverse strand, counting down.
AGTCATATTAGACAATGGAAAGCCTAAGCCACAAAACAGTTCCCTTTACAAGGTGGGAGCCCCCCTCCTTGATTAATGGAATTAAGTCTTCTTGTCAATGTTACTTGTCTTCCCAACAGGAGAAGGAATGAGCCAGGCAGCTACCATATGCAGGTCTAATTTTAAGGTAAGCTTTGAGGCTGGGCAGACTGCTTTTGGAGGCGAGGGAGACCTTTCTTCCTGGCAGGACCAGGAGAAAAACATCCGTGTCGGGATGTGATGATGGGTCAATGTGTGGTGGGTTGTTTCCATTTTTTTGGTAGAGCTACCGGGAACAGTCTAGTCCATGTCTCTGGGTGCATGAATGTGCATATGTCTGGATATCCAGGGATAGAAGTGCTGGGTCATAGAGGGTGTATATCCATACTTGGCTGAGGAGTCCTTCCAGACACTTTTCCAAAGGGCTTGTTACAATTTGCACTCACCATGAGCAGCATCTGAGCATTTCGGCTGCTCCACATCCTGGTCAACAGGTGAGCCACCGGCATTTTCATTTCAGCTGTTCTGGGGACTGTGATTTCGCTTTACATCTCCCTAAAGAGGAATGCTGGGAAAGACCGAGGGCAGGAGGAGAAGGGGGTGGCAGAGGATGAGATGGTTGGATGGCATCACTGACTCAAAGCACATGAGTCTGAGCAAACTCCAGGAGATAGTGAAGGACAGGGAAGCCTTGGCGTGCTGCAGTCCCTGGGGTTGCAAAGAATCGGACACAACTGAGCGACTGAACAACGACAAGGACGAATGTGGCTGGGCATCCTGTCATATGCTTGTTGACCATTTGAACATCCTCTGATTCAGTGTACTCCTGTTTCTTCTAGTCTCCCTCTTTAACTTTATTCTGGGCTCCTTAGGCTGCTAAGAAGGAATGGAGGGGGGCCTGCTTAAGGGGGCTTTTGTGCAAAAATCCATTTCTGAGGTTTCCTTTTCCTGGGTGTGTAGCTTCAGGAGGGGCAGACCTGAGGAGCTGTGGGCTTGAGGCGCACGAGTGCAGCCCCTGAGTTGCTTGGTGGGCATGTGGTCCTTGGTCCCTTCCCGCCAGGCCTGACCTCCCATAGGGCTCCCTCATCCTTTAGGCTGCTCTGAGGTTCTGTTTGAGTTGTTCAGCTCTGTTGCCCAGTGTCTGTTCCAAGGCCTGAGGTCTTTGCTCATGAGACACTTTTGCTCTAGTGAGGACCTAGACCTTGTCAATTCAGGACTCTGGGGTGATTGCAGGACAAAGTGGGATTATGGACTCCTGAGCACGCTGCATTGAGGGTCTGAGCAGTGAGGTCTGCAACTCCAGGAGTGCTTCTTGGAGAAGATGGGTTAGGGTTGGGCTAGAAGGAGCCTAGGAGCTGGGGCTCTAGTTGGTGAAGGGGTGGGGCGAGAACTGGGGTAGGTCACAGGGTAAGTGCAGGAGGACAGCTTGTCCTTGCTCTAGGGACTGGGAGAGAGCCCGAGGCGGGCTCCTGTGAGTGGGGCTGGCTGCTCCGGGCAGCTCAGGAGAAGCCTGTCCTGCCCGTCCCCATCTCTGTGTCCTTGCCTGCAGTACATGTATTGGACAATGCTGCAGCAGCTCACCCACCACTCTGCCAATGGCTGCAACCTGCAGCCGGGCGACCTCTTGGCTTCTGGAACCATCAGCGGGCCGGTGAGTATGTGATTGGTTCCCCTGGGAGCTGCCTGCGTGGAGCATCCCTATTCCCTGTACAGACTGGAGGGTTCTCCCTCGAGAGGGGAGTCCAGCCTGAGCAGGCATATCTTACGACCCTGTCCACCTCATAGCTTCATCCATCTCTGGGTGCAGAAGGGGCTCCTTTTTCAAATGCAGAAGAGATCGGGATGGGGTGAGAGGCTGCCTCTGTCTACTGGGGGGAGTGAGAATGACACAGGGGGCCACTGTTGTATCTGGTTGTCACCACCTCTCAGCACATCCTTCCAGGATGAGGTGGCCCCACTGCTAACCACCCCCACTGTGAAAGTTTGGTGATGACTTTGGTTGGTGCATGGACTAGCCACTTCCTGCAAGGTCCAGACCTCAGGCTCTTTTTGATGGAAAGTCTCTTCCTACTGGGGGTGGGGTTGGGGGCCCAAGTGTAACAGCATCTGAGTAAGCCCCAGCCTCCAGAGTGGGCAGGGGCCTGGAAGGCGCCTGGCAGGATGGGCCTAGGCAGGTTGGTCCAGCATCCCCCCAACCCCCAAGTCCTGAATGAAGTGGGCAGGGCACGAAGGGTACCCAGGCTTGAGGACATTTCCAGGGTGATTCCCACCAAGGCAGGGTCTCTGGGGGCTGTGGTGTCCCTTGCTCCTTCCCAGGCCTCACCCCTATCCCTCGCCTTGCTAACCACTGTCTGCACCAGATCTGACCCACCCACCGTGATAGAAATACCATGATGTAAATGCCTGTGACAACTTCCCCTTCTTGCTATGAAGGAGCCAGAGAGCTTCGGCTGCATGCTAGAGCTGTCGTGGAAGGGCACAAGGGCTGTAGAGCTGGGGAACGGCCACTCCAGGAAGTTCCTGCTGGATGGGGATGAAGTCATCATGACAGGTGAGGGAGGGCGCCAGGCCCATGGCAGCATCTCCTCCTCGCTGTCCTCACCGTCTGCCGGAAGCCATCTGTCCCACCTGTCTCCACTCCAGCCTTCCCAGCTCTGTGTCTGCTTCTGGCCTTCACCCCAGCCCTGCATGACGGGGACTGAAATGAAGTGAAGTGAAAGTCGCTCAGTCACGTCCAACTCTTTGCGACCCCATGGACTATACAGTCCATGGAATTCTCCAGGCCAGAATACTGGAGTGAGTAGTCATTCCCTTCTCCAAGGGATCTTCCCAACCCAGGGATCAAACCCAGGTCTCCCACATTGCAGGCAGATTCCTTACCAGCTGAGCCACCAGGGAAGCCCAAGAATACTGGAATGGGTAGTCTTCCCTTCTCCAGGGGATCTTCCTGACTCAGGAATCATACTGGGGTCTTCTGCATTGCAGGTGGATTCTTTACCAGCTGAACTACCAGGGAAGTCCCAGCTCTGTGTCTGCTTGTTCTGGCCTTCACCCCAGCCCTGCCTGCCAGGGACTGGGTTTATTTACTTTTAATCTTTTAGCCAAGCCATGTGGCATGCAGGATCTTAGTTTCCCGACCAAGAATCAAACCTGTGTCCCCTGCAGTAAAAGTGCAAAATCTTAACCACTGGACAACCAGAGAAACCCCTGCCTAGAACTTTAAATCAGAGTCTTCCTGGAGCAAAAAGACCAAGGAAGTCCAGCTCAGTGTCTCCTTCCTCTCAGATCAAAGTGATAAAATAATGGCAGGTTTCACGTTCTGAACTTTGCAGTGCAGAGACCCTGTGCCTTCTGACCTTGTGCCCTTTGACCCTGTGCCTATTACCTGACTGAGTTAGTGACAAGATTTCTAGCAGCCCATTCTGAGGGGCTTCCCAGGTAGCATTAGTAGTGAAGAACCTGCCTGCTAATGCAGGAGATGTAAGAGATGCAGGTTCGATCCCTTGGTTGGGAAGATGCCCTGGAGGAGGGCATCCCAACCCACGCCAGTATTCTTGCTTGGAGAATCCCCAAGGAGAGAGGAGCCTGGAGGGCTACAGTCCATGGAGTCACAAAAGAGTTGGACATGACTGAACATATGAGCATGCACATTCCAAGCAGGTTAGGGCACCCTTACCCCTTGAGGGGCCGTCATGCCTATCATTTAATATTGCTGGAGAGGAAGGCACCACCGTGGTCAGAGTCACACAGATTCAGGTTGGACTCCCACATCCCCAGCAGCCCTGGGACCTTCCTCAGTTTATTGAATCTTTCTCAGACTCAGTTTCCTCATCTTTAAAATGGAGCTAAGGATACAGTACCTAGTCTCACAGCATGGTTGTAAAGATGAGTTCAGTTCAGTCGCTCAGTTGTGTCCGACCCTTTGCGACCCCATGAACCACAGCATGCCAGGCCTCCCTGTCCATCACCAACTCCCAGAGTTCACCCAAACCCATGTCCATTGAGTTGATGATGCCAGGCAACCATCTCATCCTCTGCCGTCCCCTTCTCCTCCTGCCCTCAATCTTTCCCAGCATCACGGTCTTTTCCAATGAGTCAGTTCTTCACATCAGGTGACCAAAGTATTGGAGTTTCAGCTTCAACATCAGTCCTTCCAATGAACACGCAGGACTGATCTCCATTAGGATGGACTGGTTGGATCTCCCTGCAGTCCAAGGGACTCTCAAGAGTCTTCTCCAACACCACAGTTCAAAAGCATCAATTCTTCGGTGCTCAGCTTTCTTTATAGTCCAACTCTCTCATCCATGCATGACTACTTGAAAAACCATAGCCTTGACTAGACAGACCTTTGTCTGCAAAATAATGTCTCTGCTTTTGAATATGCTGTCTAGGTTGGTCATAACTTTCCTTCCAAGGAGTAAGTGTCTTTTAATTTCATGGCTGCAATCACCATCTGCAGTAATTTTGGAGGCCAGAAAAATAAAGTCAGCCACTGTTTCCATTGTTTCCCCATCTATCTGCCATGAAGTGATGGGACCGGATGCCATGATCTTAGTTTTCTGAATGTTGAGCTTTAAGCCAACTTTTTCACTCTNCCATGAAGTGATGGGACCAGATGCCATGATCTTCGTGTTCTGAATGTTGAGCTTTCAGCCAACTTTTTCCTCTCCTCTTTCACTTTCATCAAGAGGCTCTTTAGTTCCTCTTCACTTTCTGCCATAAGGGTGGTGTCATCTGCATCTCTGAGGTTATTGATATTTCTCCCGGCAATCTTGATTCCAGCTTGTGCTTCCTCCAGCCTAGCGTTTCTCATAATGTACTCTGAATATAAGTTAAATAAGCAGGGTGACAATATACAGCCTTGACATACTCCTTGTCCTATTTGGAACCAGTCTGTTGTTCCGTGTCCAGTTCTAACTGTTGCTTCCTGACCTGCATACAGGTTTCTCAAGAGGAAGGTCAGGTGGTCTGGTATTCCCATCTCCTTCCGAATTTTCCACAGTTTATTGTGATCCACACAAAGGCTTTGGCATAGTCAATAAAGCAGAACTAGATGTTTTTCTGGAACTCTCTTGCTTTTTCAATGATCCAGCAGATGTTGGCAATTTGATCTCTGGTTCCTCTGCCTTTTCTAAAACCAGCTTGAACATCTGGAAGTTCATGGTTCATGTATTGCTGAAGCTTGGCTTGGAGAATTTCAAGCATTGCTTTACTAGCCTGTGAGATGAGTGCAGTTGTGTGGTAGTTGAGCATTCTTTGGCATTGCCTTTCTTTGGGATTAGAATGAAAACTGACCTTTTCCAGTCCTGTGACCACTGCTGAGTTTTCCATATTTGCTGGCATGACCCAGTTTAATCCCTCAGGGGCAGGAGCTATGGATCCTGCTGGGGTTCCCATGGTGAACCAGGGAGGTGCAGGGCCCACCCATCTGGGGTTGTGCTCCACCACCACTGCAGCACCATTTTACAAATGTGAAAATAAAGGCCCAGCAGTGGGTAAATGACTTGCCTCGGATCTTGCAACCAGTAAGTCAGGAAGAGATTTCCCATCCAGGTAGCTGGTTTTCAGAACCCTGATTCTTCACCCTGTTGATAACATCTAAATAGCCTCACAAGGCATGCGTTACTTTGTGAGCACTTAAAATTGGCAACGGTTGTCACCGCTGTCATCATTATTGATGTTTTTTCCAGAATCCACTCTTGAGAAGGCCCAGCATCCTGACCCCCCCTTTTTTTTAAAAAAAAAATGCATATTATTTTTTAAATTTTATTTATTTATTTATTTTAATGACTGCATTGGGTCTTTGCTGCTGTGCACAAGCTTTCTATAGTTTCTGCAAACTGGAGCTACTCTCTAATTGCAGTACCCTGTACTCCACAAAAGAGAAGCCCCTGCAGTGAGACTCCCTGGCACCCCAACTAGAGAGTAGCCCCTGCTCACCACAACTAGAGAAAGCCCTCCTGCAGCAGCAAAGATCCAGTGCAGCCAAAAATAAATAAATAAAAATTTTTAAAAAATTTAAAAAAGAGAAGAGGAAAATGGAGATAGATGGATGGAAGTCTCAAGAATAAGAATAAAAATTATACATTGGCAGGTGGGGCATTTTGGGAAGCTGGAAAGCTGAGCTGTCACTATGGATACTTGTTCCCCTTGGGATGCAGTGGGGAGCAGGCAGAGGATCTATGCTGTGCTTAGCCACTCAGTTGTATCCAACTCTTTGCAACCCCATGGACTATAGCCCACCAGGCTCCTCTGTCCATGGGATGCTCCAGGCAAGAATACTGGAGTGGGTTGCCATTTCCTTCTCCAAGGGATCTTCCCAACCCAGGGGTCAAACCCAGGTCTCCTGCATTGCAGGTGGATTCTTTACCATCTAGGCCACCAGGGAAACCCCAGGCAGAGGGTCAGTCTCCAGGAAAAAGCCAGTGAGATCAGCATGACTGGGCTGACATCCCAGAGGAGATGAGCACGATTTTCCCTTCCATGTCCACGGTTGATGGACCTAACTCAGTGAGGCCAGGGAGCTGCCTTCCTGCTCTGCCCAGGTCTTGGTGACACGCTCTGATTTGGGTGTAGACTTTCCTCATTCTCTGGCCTCTCTGGGCCCCTGGTCCCTGCCTGGATACACCTGCCCCAAGCTTCTCCTCCCTGGTGTGGAGAGTAGCAGCCTGAGGGCCCAGAAAGATGGTCCTGGGTGCAGAGCATCACTTCCATCCTCAGGGCCATGGTCTCTGGGGGACATTTGGCATTATCTGGAGCCAGTTTTGGCTGACTCTGAAGGGCAGCCAGGGATGCTGCTAGACATCCCGAGTGCACAGGACAGCCTGTCTTGAGAATCATCCATCCAGCTCAAACTGTCACTAGTCACTAAGTTTCAGAAGCCCTGTTCAGCATCTGCGCTCCAGCTATAAGATGGGGAGGAAGTGGCTGGCTCTTCTACCAGGATGTCATTGTGCATCTGTGCTTAAGGAAGCAGGCAGTGCCATTTGCTGGGAGGGTTGGTGCTGTTGTGCCCAGAGCAGGAAGGAGCCATGTGATTGGCAGCACCCAGTGCTGAGGGTGGGGAGGAGAAAGACACTCCATCATTGTTTGCAGCTCTCCAGGAAGAAGGCTCTTAAGAAATACTGCCTCTTGGAATGACTTGTCTTGATAGATGACTGATGCATTTCTGCCAGGTTTTGCTTCAGTAGGCTTTTTTTTTGGCCCCCTGGGGACACAAATGTTTCTGAGCATCAAGATTCAAAAGTGACTGATGGAAAAATAATGAAACTGAGCAACAGAAAAGGCAAGGATATTGCTTTAGACCAAAGGTGACCCTGAGTGTTAGGGGTTAGTGCTGGGGTGGCCAGGATGTCCTCAGGGATGCCAGGGACAGTGAGGGGCAGGTTTGGGGGTGTTGCTGTGGGGTCCACTTGGCCACCTTCCCAGAGAAGGCCAGCAGTCGGAATAGCCCACACAGAGAGAATGAGGTGGCTGGCCAGGCAGGAGGGGGGAGGTGGTAGGAGACAGGCTGGGTCAGCAGGGTACAGGTGGCTGTGTGGACTGTGCCCGGACTCACTGGGAGGGCTTTTTGGGGATGTCCTTTCATTCTAATCCCAAAGAAAGGCAATGCCACAGAATGCTCAAACTACCACACAATTGCACTCATGTCACACACTAGTGACTCTTGCCTGGAAAATCCCATGGACAGAGGAGCCTGGTAGGCTGCAGTCCATGGGGTCACTGAGAGTTGGACATGACTCAGTGACTTCACTTTCACTTTTCACTTTCATGCATTGGAGAAGGAAATGGCAACCCACTCCAGTGTTCTTGCCTGGAGAATCCCAGGGACAGGGGAGCCTGGTAGGCTGCCGTCTATGGGGTCGCACAGAGTCGGACACAACTGAAGTGACTTAGCAATAGCAGCAGCACACACTAGTGAAGTAATGCTTGAAATTCTCCAAGCCAGGCTTCAGCAATACGTGAACCATGAACTTCCAGATGTTCAAGCTGGTTTTAGAAAAGGCAGAGGAACCAGAGATCAAATTGCCAACATCCGCTGGATCATTGAAAAAGCAAGAGAGTTCTAGAAAAAACATCTAGTTCTGCTTTATTGACTATGCCAAAGCCTTTGACTGTATGGATCACAATAAACTGTGGAAAATTCGGAAGGAGATGGGAATACCAGACCACCTGACCTTCCTCTTGAGAAACCTGTATGCAGGTCAGGAAGCAACAGTTAGAACTGGACACGGAACAACAGACTGGTTCCAAATAGGACAAGGAGTATGTCAAGGCTGTATATTGTCACCCTGCTTATTTAACTTATATTCAGAGTACATTATGAGAAACGCTAGGCTGGAGGAAGCACAAGCTGGAATCAAGATTGCCGGGAGAAATATCAATAACCTCAGAGATGCAGATGACACCACCCTTATGGCAGAAAGTGAAGAGGAACTAAAGAGCCTCTTGATGAAAGTGAAAGAGGAGAGTGAAAAAGTTGGCTTAAAGCTCAACATTCAGAAAACTAAGATCATGGCATCCGGTCCCATCATTTCATGGGAAATAGATGGGGAAACAATGGAAACAGTGTCAGACTTTATCTTTTTGGGCTCCAAAATCACTGCAGATGGTGATTGCAGCCATGAAATTAAAAGACGCTTACTCCTTGGAAGGAAAGTTATGACCAACCTAGACAGCATATTCAAAAGCAGAGACATTATTTTGCAAACAAAGGTCTGTCTAGTCAAGGCTATAGTTTTTCCAGCGGTCATGTATGGATGTGAGAGTTGGACTATAAAGAAAGCTGAGTGCCGAAGAATTGATGCTTTTGAACTGTGGTGTTGGAGAAGACTCTTGAGAGTCCCTTGGACTGCAGGGAGATCCAACCAGTCCATCCTAATGGAGATCAGTCCTGCGTGTTCATTGGAGGGACTGATGTTGAAGCTGAAACTCCAATACTTTGGTCACCTGATGCAAAGAAGTGATTCATTGGAAAAGACCCTGATGCTGGGAAAGATTGAGGGCAGGAGGAGAAGGGAATGGCAGAGGATGAGATGGTTGGATGGCATCACCGACTCAGTGGACATGGGTTTGGGTGGACTCTGGGAGATGGTGATGGACATGGAGGCCTGGCATGCTGCGGTTCATGGGGTTGCAGAGTCGGACATGACTGAGCAACTGAACTTAACTAAGTTGACCCATCTCCCAAGGCTGCCTTCAATCTCATGCTATTTCCTCTGTTGGGCATGCCCTTTGCATTGTCCCCCTCCTGGCAAACTCCTACCCACCCATCAAGTCCCCATTCGGGTGGGGTTCCCATCAGCAGCAAGTTCCCTCCTTTCTTCTCCTGTCTCCTCCACACTGCTCTCCCAGCACCTGATAGACTTTTCTACTCTAACTCATATTAGTTGGTCAGCTTCTGCTGAACTGACCCTTCTCAGGAGACAAGGGCCTCCTGCTGTCTGCCTTTCTGGAACTGACTGAATTTGTTACACATCTGCTCTGAGAGAGGTGTCATGCTGGGGCTTCACCCAAGTGTGTCATTAATTCCTCACCACCCCAAGAGGAAAGGATTGCTGTTCTCATTTGTAGACAAGGGAGTAGTTGAGCTCAGAGGTTAAACAAGCTGCCCCCAGGCCCCCAGCTTATAATTCTCCTAATAGCTGACACTGAGCATTTGCCCTGAGCCAAGCACTTCTGGGAGTTCTCTGTGTATTATTAACTCACGTCATCTTTGTAATAGTCTTGCTCAGTGGGTACTATCATTAGATCCATTTCACAGATGAGGAAACTGAGTTCCCAGGAGACCCAAGTAGGTGGAGGAGCCAGACTTTGAACCCTGGCCTCAGGTAATTAGCAGACCTAATTAGGATTTGAACTCAGACTCACGTAGGGTGAGTTGACCTCTGTTTCTTCCTTCAACTCTCAGGAGAACCATCGCTCCATCCTTGCACTATTTTCTGGGGTCCCTGACAGTGGGATGCACCTGGAGTTCCATCTTGGTGCTCTGCCCAGGTCCTGGGGAAGGTAGTTTTCTGTCGAGTATACCTATTTGTCATCCTGATGGCGCCTTTCTGCCCCGGCCCAGCCGTGTGCTGACTGGTGCTGTGGCTGCCTGGGCGTTGGTTCCCTGAGCTTGGCGGCTCTGTGGCTGACCCCCTGTCCTCTCTCTGTTGCAGGGCACTGCCAGGGGGATGGGTACCGCATTGGCTTTGGCCAGTGTGTGGGGAAAGTGCTGCCTGCCCTCTCGCTCGGCTGAGGTCCTCTCTGCTCTCCCAGAAACACCAGCCTGGCACGGCGCCCCCTCCACCTCCCTGGGGGGACCAAGGGCCCCCACTGTGGCTGCAGGCCTGGTTCTTCACTCAGTAATAAAGCCGCTGTGCTCCGTCTTCATGCTCTGAGCCTGGCACGGCTGTGCACAGTGCCTACTCGTGTTCTTGGTTTGTTTCTGTTCTGTTATTTTGTTTGTTTGTTTGCTTTTTTTTTTTTTTTTACAGCCACACTGTAGGCATGCAGAATTTCCCATCCCAGGGACTGAACCCATGCCCCCTGCATTGGAAGCTTGGAGTCTTAACCACTGGACTACCAGGAAGTCCTTGTGTTCTTGGTTTGACTTGGTGGGTCAAGATGTGTACTGCTTCCTTGTGAGGCATTCTTTGTTTTTTGGTTTTTATTAGTGAGGGTGAGGGTCTGATGTTTTTCATCAGACATCCTGGGCCTCCTGGTATTTTCTAGAATATGGGAAAAGAATGACGCTTGTATTGGTGAAGAGTTCCCCAAAGAAACAGAACCTATAGGAGATTTATAGGGAGAGAGGTTTATTTCAAGGAACTGGCTCAGGTGATTGGGCTTCCCAGGTGGCACTATTGGTAAAGAACCTGCGTACCAACGCAGAAGACATAAGAGACGTGGGTTTGACCCCTGGGTCGTGAAGATGCCCTGGAGGAGGGCATGACAACCCACTCCAGGATTCTTGCCTGGAGAATCCCATGGACAGAGAAGCCTAGTGGGTCCATAGGATCGCAAAGAGTTGGGCACAACTGAAGCAACTTAGCGTGCACATGTGTGATTGTGGAAAGTCCAAAATCTGCAGGGAAGGGGTGGGCTGGGCAGCCCGAGCCTCAGGGAAGAGCTGCAGTGTGAGTCTGAAGGTATCCCCTGCAGAGTCCCCTCCTCTTCCAGGGCTGCTTCTCTCAGGGCTTCAGCTGACTAGATGAGGCCCACCCATATTAGAGAGGGTAATCTGCTTTATTCAAAAGTCACCGACTTCAGTGTTAATCTCATATGAAAAATACTTTCACAGCCACATCTAGACTAATATTGGACCAAATTTCTGGGTATCATGGCTCAGCCAAGTTGACACACAGATTTACCCGCTGCAGTACCTCTCACATTTGTGGAGTCCTATCCCAAGGTCACAGGTGCAAGGTCTTGTACCAAGGCCACAGACACAGAGCCCAGCACCAAGGTCATCTCTGGAACTGACTGAACCCCCTAGCCAAGGTTGCCGTGAGTCGCCCTGATCCTTACCGGCTAGCTCCCTGGCTGGTAAAAATACCCACGCTAACCAATCACCTAATGCCACCCTTCCAGCAGCAGTTTTCCTTGTCTTGAGACTATAAAAGTTGGCTACTGACCCATGAAATGGCCGGCTCTCCCTTGAGCCAGCCTGCGGTTCTAACAGCATCCCGTGGGGTCTCCCCGGTCTGTCAGGAGGTCAGCCTGCTGTGCTTGCAGAGCTCACATCATCTCTGCTCTTTGTCTTAATAAACTTGCTTCTTTCTGAAATGCTCTGTGTCTGGAAATTCTTTTCTGACCTATGCTTAGACAGATTATATTCATAGGTCCACCTCTGCCTGGCCAAGAAATACATGGAGATTCACTTATGTCTCAATATTTAAGAGAAATGAGTGAAGCCACACACTATTAAATACTCTTTATTCTTCTCCCTTGGCCTACATGTTTTCATAATTACAAAACAAAAATATTTGCAAAGCTGTGGTTTTCATATGATTGAAAATTCACCAAATATCAACTATAAATGAATATAATTATCATTGCTCTTGAAGAATATTAATGGGATGGCGACTGTGGGATGAGCACTAAAGATGTATGAATTCATGAATTGCTATATCAATATTTTTAAAATAAAATTTTATTATTTAAGTTAGTTTTTCTTGCCTTAATTTAATTAGAATCACTAATTATACTCACTTAAGCTATTCACATAATTTGGGTTTTATTGACAGACTAATGTAAATGATGATAAAGTAAATTGAGTTACACTCAAAGTGTATGAAATGTAAATA